>QEOT01000347.1:39653-62865 GCA_003123785.1 Pterocarya stenoptera
AGCAATGAATCATGTGCTGGAGTTTAATTAGAGAAGTTTTTCCTGAGGTGATGATCATGTTGTGCATGGTTGATATATATAGGAAAATTAAGCGCTAGTACTATTAATTGAAGATAAAAACAGTTTGATCAGAATCAAGCAAGCATCACTAATAGGAAAAGGCACCACTAACTATGAGGGAAATTAGCTTGTATATATATATGTATGTTCTAGGATATATACAACAATTTAATTTAGGTTCAACAGTTTGCATGTACGTAATCCTAACATTTTAGGTCCATTTATATATGTACTAAAACAATTAGAAAGTTCTTGGATGAATACGGCACCCTAGCAATGTTAATGCAACTAAAGCTAGCAAAACCTCAAAAGACAAGATCAACATTTTAGGTCCATTTAATGTATTTTGGTAATTTATACTAGCTGTAAATTCTCAAATTACATAGCAAACAAATTGATACAAGATCCTAAACTAATAAAAACCTAGAGCATATAAGAGATCAATTATGAACTGGGTGGGAAGTATGCTCATAGACATTTTAGTCCAATTATATTTTATCAGCCACTGGGTTAAAACACATGTTCAAGCATCGGACAAAGCAAGCTGGACCAGAAAATGTAGATATACATTGCAAAATTGGTGCAAAAAAGGAATAGATTTCACAACTGTACAAGTAGAAATCAGTGAGAGAACAAAAAGCTTTTAATTCTGTAAAGAAACGAGTGAATGCCAAACAGCTCAAACAAAATCCACTTCTGAGTTGCAGCGATACCTATGGTGACGAAAGGACCCAAGCTTCTTCACAACTGAATCTCGACCAACCTCAGTTGGAAGCAACTGACCCAAATTCCACAGATTGAAAGAGACGAATCGCACAGCACAGTACGGCTTCCTTCAATTCCATCTCGACCGTAGCTTCTGCGGGAGGGAAATGTGCTAAAGTAGAAACCTTTGGGTGGTTGCAATGAAATGCGGATGAAATCGTTCAGGGGACGTGGATGGAGTAGCACCTGATCTCTCAGAAAGCCAGATGGAGAAGGAATGGGGAAGAACAGAGAGAAGTGGAGAAGGAAAGGGACGAATCGCAAGGCACATTTCCCGGCTTCCTTCGATTCTATCTCGACCGTAGGTTCTGCGGGAGGGAAATGTGGTAAAGGAGAAACTTTTGGGTGGTTGCACAAAAATGGAGATGAAATCGAAGGAAGGCGTGGGTGGAGTAGCAGCTGATCTCTCGAAAAGGTTAAAGGAGAAGGAACGGGGAAGAACAGAGGAAGTGGAGAAGGAAAGAAATCGAGGGGAAAAAGAAAATATCTTTAGAGTTTGGCGCCGTTTCATTAAATGATCTATTGTAGCAATTAATTAAAACGCTGCAAAAACTCATCCATCTTTCCCGGTGAATATTTTCGTCTCTACAGTCGAAAATGTCGCTGCAAAATGTACCTGTGACATTATGGACCCAATTGCAGCGATTAAAAAACGTTGCAAAAAGGTTAATACTTTACCAGCGATTATTTTCGCTGCAATAGAGAAAAAAATCGTTGCAAAAGAGAACCCCAAAAAATTATGTGTAGAACTCAGCAGCGAGCTGAAAATAGCCGCTAAAAGGGTTAATTCCAGGTGATTTCTTTTGCAGCGATTTTAAAATCACTGGAAAATGGCTGATTTCTTGTAGTGGGTGATGGGTGACAGAAAAGAAAGATAAGAGAGAAGGGAAAGGGTAAGAAAGCTTGCATAGATTGGTAGCATAGATTGGTAAGATGGCAATTGAAGAGGGAGGATCTTCTTACCTCAACATGGCACTACTTGTCGAAGATATCATGTAGCTGACAAAGAAGCAAACCAAGTTCAACGCATAAAAAGAAGAGTCAGGCTACTTTGCAGCCTAGAGTAGCCTGCTCCACTTTACCGCTTGTGTTTTTTCATCTTTTTATTTTATTTTATTTTTCTATTCATATTTTTTTAATAGATTTAAATATTTTAAAAAAATAAAAAAAATATATCAATACACTTAAAATCAATTCCTTAATCATTAAGTTAAAAAAAATTAAAAAAAATATTTTTTTTCACCAAGCAATACACTTAGGCAGTATCTTTGGAGCGGCAGACTAGCCTTTTTCTAAAAAGAAACTTTGTCTGTGCGTTAGCTGTATGATCTCCTAAAGGTCAGTGCAAACCATGTATCATGCATGTGAGAGTGCCTGTATTTCGATGATGTTGTTTGGATTGTATAAATAATTAGGATTTTGCTACACAACCTCCTTTTATTCACACACACTCCACATTTTTTTTTAATTTTTTTAATATTTTTTTAAAAATTTTTTTGAGTTTATTTTTTTAAAACTATTTTAAATTTTTTATTCACTATTCATATAAACAAATATTTGATAAAAGAAAAAAATAAAAATAAATATGGAGTATGGAATATGAGTAAATAGTAAGAAATTGTAAAATTTTTTTGAAAAGAATAAATATAGATAGAAGCCATTGTTTGGAGAAGCTATTTTACACACATGATGTGGCATCATTTAGACCACACACAGATAAGATGAAAAAAAAAATCTAAAGGCAGCCATGTAGTGAGTGCAAAGTGTGCACCACTACAATAGCTTCCCTCTAGCACTAGTCTTTTCAAAAAATTAAAACGTCAGGATTGCTTGCTGATGCAGCCATGAAACACCACTTTTTTTTAAGTACACTACTTACGAAGGAGCTTTACATGTTCATGGATCTACAACTGTTCCGAGGAACAAGTACGTAGTAGAGTATTATTTATTTATTTTTCAACTCCGCAAGCAACGTTGAAGAAGACAAATTATAATTACAAATTGATTCTTTATAGTGGAACAAAATAATTTCAGAAAAAAAATAAAACAAAACAAAACAAAAAAAAGGGCAACAGAGTAATTTAAAAAGTTTTTTTTTTCTTTTAGAAAAAAGGAGGAGAGCAAGGGGCCTGGGTCTTTTGTTGGGCCGTGTTCTGAGACATTAAATACTTTTATAAAAGGTCACAAAGTCAAATGCCCGAAGAGTTGAACTTCCTATTTTGTGTCAGCTAGGTACGTAGGTTCTTACATAACTCTAAGCAAGTTGCAGTTAAAACAATAACGTAAGACCCCCTTTTTTATAATAATAATAATAACGTAAGACCTTGTTAATACTAATGTTACTTACTCCACTATTAGTACTTACAATATTATTCCTTCTTAGTAGTTTGATTATTAATATACGTAGATGCATCAAAAGAATAAGGGGCTATATATATATATATGCAATATGCCTGGTTTTTTTTCTCCTCCTTGTCTGATCAAGGCTGTATATGCATATATACATATATATATATTTAAACTTCAAATCTTCACAGCTTAATTTGTTTTGCTCCCCATTAATAGTCCGGGATTTTGTTTGAATTTATCGCGTTACCAATCTAATCCTCTTTATCAGTTTGGGAAAAAGAAATTATGAAAACAATAATATATATATAGCACCTAAAACTTCCTATTGGGGGATTTGAGCTTTGGTTCATTCAGAAGATAATCATGGTATATACATTGGAATTATTTAATTATGATCATAAAAGGACAAAGTTCAGATCAAAACATGATGATTTGACTCATTCACGTATGGAACAAAGATCGATCATCATCTAGCTAGATCATCAATATCTAGCTTCACATCAACAAATAAAATACTGCTAGTTTTCTAAATTAATATCATGAATACATATACTTTTTTTATATAAGTAATTAATATGAATACGTATACAAGTGGAACAAATATTAAAAGTGGGGGCCGGGGGGGTATTTTTAAATTGAATTTGTTTTTAAATAATAAGAATTAATGGAAAAGCTGACATTAATGTGCGGCGTGAACTGCAAAGCCACTATCCTTACCCAACATGCACACTCACACTAACACTCTTTCGGGGCAGAAACCAATAGGAGTAATGAAGCGTGCGAGTGCCCATCCCTTGGATCAAATAATTAAAAGCACTCCCCAGTACGGGATCACCTGATAATTAAATGCAGATCAGCCCAATTAACACATGAATAATTGAACCTTTTAAGAGAATTATAATTAATGTAATATGTTTACCCAGTAAAACTTATGTAAGCTGTTGCGTCATCACCACAAAAACTAAAAGTGGCACTAATTAAACATTACTGCGTTTAAATATCTTCTTATTATATATAACAAACACTCGATCGAGTAATTATTAGAGAAGCTCATCATCATCATCTGGCATAATTTGTTCCAGCCCAGAATCCATGGCTTCTCAACCCCACCAACTTCACTTTATCTTGTTTCCTTTAATAGCCCAAGGCCACATGATTCCGATGATAGACTTGGCCAAAATGCTGGCACAGCGTGGTGTTATTGTCACCATGGTCGTCGCTACACTTAAAGCGGCTCGTTTGGAAACGAGCATTTCTCGCGCCATTGAATCTGGGCTTCAAATCCATGTTATCCAACTTCAGTTTCCATGCCAAGAAGCAGGAATACCAGAAGGGTGTGACACTGTCGACAAGGTTCTTTCACTAGGACTGTCCACCAAGTTCTTGACTTCAACTAGCATGCTACTACAGCCGGTGGAGAAGTTGCTTGAGAAGCTGGCACCTCAGCCAAGCTGCATAATCTCCGACATGAGCTTCCCTTGGACAGCTGATGTTGCTCGCAAGTTTCATATCCCAAGACTTCCATTCTCTACAGTAAGCTGCCTCACTCTCTTTTGCCTCCATAACTCGCACCTTCACAGTATGGTTCTCGACAGCATATCCTCCGGGTCCGAGTACTTTGTCTTGCCCGGCTTGCCCGATCATTTTGAATTCACTAAATCTCAACTATCTGTGCCCACGGATCCAGAGATGATCAAATTTAACGAGCAAATGGTAGCAGCCGACCTAGCCTCATACGGGGTTATTGTCAATACTTTCCGAGAGATGGAGCCTGCGTATGTCGAAGGAATTAGGATGGCAAGAGAAGCAAAAGTCTGGTGTATTGGCCCTGTTTCGCTTTGCAACGAAGACAACATGGATAAGGCAGAGAGAGGTCACAACTCTGCCATTGAAGAACACCAATGCTTGACGTGGCTTGATGCCCAGGAACCCTGCTCTGTTGTCTATGCCTGCCTTGGAAGCGTCAGTAATCTTATATCTTCGCAGTTGATAGAGCTCGGGCTGGGCTTAGAAGAGTCAAACAAGCCATTCATTTGGGTCATAAAGGAAACAAAAAACTCGGAAGAATTGGAGAAGTGGATTTTAGAAGACGGATTTGAAGAAAGGATCAAAGGGCGAGGCCTTTTGATTCGAGGCTGGGCTCCGCAATTATTAATCTTATCACATCCTTCGGTTGGAGGGTTTTTAACGCACTGCGGTTGGAATTCAAGCCTAGAAGGAATATGCGCTGGGATGCCAATGGTTACATGGCCGCAATTTGGGGACCAGTTTATGAATGAGAAACTACTTGTGCAGATACTAAAAATTGGCGTGAAGGTTGGGGTGGAGGATCCATTGAAGTTGGGTGAGGACGAGAAGATGGGGGTGTTGGTGAAGAAGGAAGACGTTAAGGGGGCCATTGACAGGCTAATGGATGAAGGAGAGAGAAGAGAAGAGATGAGGAAAAGAGGCAGAGAGCTTGGAGAGATGGCAAAAAGAGCTGTTGAAGACAGGGGTTCTTCCCACATGGACATGACACAGCTAATTCAAGATATCATGCAAGTTCAACAAACATGACGCATAGAATCAACCTAGCTAGCAGACGTACTATTCCGATGTCTCATTTTACTTGGGTTGATCAGTTCGACCACATTACTATTATTGTCTGTCGTTGAAACTTGAAAGAAGCTTCATTAAGCACACTTCAAGTGTTCGTTTGCAGAAAATCATCCAAGTTTACTTAAAAATATATATATATATATAATTAATATATAGTCAACAACTAATTAATGCACTCACCCATATATAATATCGTAATATAAAATTTCGTTGGGTTTGTTGTCATGTTATCGGCCTTGATTGTATATGTAAAGGACGTGTCTTACTTTTAATTTGAACCGCTGCCTGCAAGGGTCAAAATAGAGTCGGCCTGGGAATACTCCGATATTTAAGTCAATTTAGAGTTTCGAAATGATTTAATAATCAAAAGAAAAAGAATCAAGATCCCCCAACTATTGAGAGTTATCCGGTATATATAGAGCCATGTTATGACATTTATCTGATGTCGAGTTTACCGGGACGTGAAGCCGAACTTTTTGGGTGTAATCTTCTAGTTGAACTGATCATGTATCTGCATAGGATCTCTATCTTTACATAAGTGGTTATATGCGTACGTTTGACTCAGTCGGACTCTCGATACTCCAGCTTCTTCTATTCAACCATGGGTCATTTATATTGAGCCTTTTTATATTTAGGCTTCCTTATTGAGAATGAGTTGTTTATCATTATAGGCCCTCCAGTATAAATACTCGATTTGGTGTAAATCTTGGTCCACAGTAATTAGTTTTCTAATATGAAAAAAATGGTCCACGTTAAACAACATCGATCTTTCGAAGACCGGCGCACAATGACAAGAAGCAGTGCTCATAATGCGCCATAACACAACTGTTGGAAATAAATACCAGTATTTCTACGTTGTTATTGGTCGGGTCTTTTTTTTTTTATAAAAAAAAAAAAAAGAGAAATGTAATTTTATTGATGAAAAACCCTTATTTATAACGAGGAAAATTGTATTGAAACATCATATGTAACGTCCCATCTTTGTAGGTCTGGAGAGTTAGCTCTTGTAATCTAAAATCATCTCCTATAACATAGTTATATACCCCAAATTCTTCATAAAATATAAATTCATTTATTCAAACCAAATATATATGTTCCCCCACCAGGACAAAAATAAAAAAAAAAACCCTCAATAAAATAAATTAAAATCTCCACAAAGAGTACTTCGAAATACCCATGACTTAAAATATCAAAATAACATAAAACAATAAAATTACTAAATAAGACTCTCCGATAAATATGTGTGATCCTTTGACACTTATTCTTCTACGATAATCAAATCTTGCTAACATTTCCTACTCTTGACTTCCAACTGAGGTATCAAAATTATCTGAAAAATATTGTGGAGATAAGGGGTGAGTTATTAACAACTCAATAAGCATTGAACATATACTAGTTAGTAAACATGAGCATTTCCAGAGTTCAAAATGCAGAACAAAACATTTACTTTCAGAATGTAGAATTAGACTTATTATTTTGAAAATGCGCAATCAAAACATATTATCAAAAAGGTGGCGCCCTCGACCCCACGTGTTATTTTAGTGGAGTTCGTGACACCGGGACGATGACCACACAGATCATGCACCCCAATGACGAGTGCTTAGAGTGTGTACAATATAATATTCGCAGCAGAGAGATAAAAATGGTCATTCTTTATTAAGTACCAGAATGTTCAAAACCATAAAATACTCTTTACAAGGATTTTCCAGTCATCCGACAGATAATTTAAAGAAAACAAATAATATAAGGGAAACAAATCCCATATCACCGAACAACATATCAGCAAATCATGCCTCCGGCGAATCTGATCCTTCAGGCCTATAATCAGTCTCTGCGTCAAAATCTACGACACCATAAGACGGAACCATAGGGAAAACACCACATGAGATTATGACATCCTAGCAAGTACTTAACCAAAACAACACCCAAGAGAGTTATAATACATTAATATAATCAACATGACCACATACGGTAAAACATGAAGGAACAATTTTTACATCTTTTTTCAAAAATACACATTTAATCACTCATGCTAAAATCTCATTTGGCCCATATATACACATTAATTCAATACCCATATCTTTTTTCAAAGATATATATCCATTATTTTATTATGCATGCACTACGACCTCCCCTATGGACCATATGCACACCTTGGCTCTCATTGTCACACTACGGGTAACTTCCGTACATGAGACTTTGTAATAAGCGATGTCCAGTTCCGCACCCAGCGCGTACATGGCCAAGCATCCTCTAACCCTGCCAGCGAAAGGCCACGGAATTGGTACGAGAACGTTACCGTCTCGTCCGTTCCCGTCGTCACCCTGCGACAACTTAGAGGATGTCACGTCAGTCTATTACGCTTCCAAGTGACCAGAGAAGCTTCACTAAGATAATACCCCATCTCGGTTTGGAGTCGCGATGCACACGCACCCACACAATAGTATCATTAGTCTCAATTTCTAAACAGACAGCGTGACTTCATAGCACAATTAATTAAAGATGATAAATATGCATGACAACAAATATTGGATGACATAATAAATTGCTTATTTATAGAATATCACAATAATTACAATTATACAGTTTCACAACCAACTACACGCGAACTCCCATTCACTAAGCGAGCCCAAGGCCCAAATACTAAGATATAATGGTGGTTGTGTTGAAAGTGTGGCTTAGACAGAGGTTGGTTATTTTCTCTTGGTTTGTCCAGATGCTGCAACAGAGGAGTATAGGTCCACTGAAACATGGGGCTGGCGACTTAGGGAGGTTGGATATTGTATAGAGTTAATAAATTGGGTCGATTAGAATAATCCAAAAATCTCTTTGATTGTCCGAAATTTACTGAGTCAAGTGCTTAATAAAAATTAATGGGCCTTGCCTCAAATTCTAAAATAACCAAACTCATCCCATAATTAAATAAAAGGATTCCACTTGATCAAATGATTTTAACCTAATTATCAACCTTAATCAGAATCCATACTCTGCCACAATAAATTTTTGGACCTGCAACGAACCCAAAATTATTTGTTACATACCAAGTTGACTTTTCATATCTATTAATCCAAAAGAAAGTTTTATAGAACCTGCGGTTAACTTAGGCTTGGTGCTGGGCTTAGGTGTTACATCATACACTTTTGACAAGGACAAAGTGTTAAGTAAGACTATAATCTATCTATGGACTATCTACACGTACATAAGTAACCTCATTTGAGCCTAAGGACCAGTAAACCAAACTTGTATATTCTCAACATGCGAACTAAAACTCGTGGTAGATTAGAATTTCTCAAGAAAATGCCCTCAAGGCCAACTGCCCCTTGTTTTGCCAAAAAGTCCGCCACTTGGTTGATCTCTATAAAAATATGTTGGAGTAGAATAAGGACTTGTTTGGAGAGTGACATGAGATGAGAATTTTATAAATAGTAGTAAAATGGTTTGTGAATAGCAATGAAATAGTTTGAGTTGAGTAATTTTTAGCTTTTGAGAAATGAGAGAAAAAAGTTGAATAAAAATATTATAAAATTAAATTATTGTAATAATATAGTTTTATAATATTTTTTTATTTCAAAAAGTTATAATTGTTTTTTATTTGAAAGTTTGAAAAAGTTATAATGATTAATTTGAAAATTTTGTATTTGAATTATGTTTGGAAATAAGATGGAAAGAGATGAAATTAGGTCAGATGAAAATTTTGTGTCTCTTCCAAGACCCCAAATTTGCCCTAACTCTTCCGTCATTAGTCCAATTCTTGACTTGCTCCCAAGGAGAAATAATATTGGCATCAGCCACTATTCAAGATCATCCAACACACACCATTATAAAATGACAAAAATACTTTCACAATAAAAACCACTTTCACTGTCATTTTACACATTTTATTTTGAATTGTTTGATTAGAGAGCGAGAGAAAGGTGGAGGGCTTGCTGGCGTAGAGGAGCTTGGGGACGAGGTGGAGAGCAAAAGAGAGGTGGAGGGCTTGCTTGCCCAGAGGAGCTCGGGGACGAGGTGTAGAGCGAGAGAAAGGTGGAAGGCGAGACAGAGAGACCGAGAGAGAGGTGGAGGGCTTGCTGGCGCGAAGGAGCTTAGGGACGAGTCGCAGTGGTTAGGGGAGATGCTCGGTGAGGCTAGAACAGAGCCGTCGGTGGCCTCGAGCTCGTGTTAAACCCATTTTATGGGTAGTTTGTGTGTGTACGATGGAAAGGGAAAGGGAGGTTCGTGGTGGCTGGATTTGCAATAGGTGGTCGCCGGTGTGAGGTAGTGGAGGTGCAGTGGCCTGGGTGAACGCATACGGCGGCCAAATGGAGAGAAATGGGTTTCGGTTGGGTTACCGCAGGGGAGAGAGAGAGCTGCGCGTGAGGGAGATCGGTGGTGGTTGGCTTGGTCGCCGGCGTGAGGGGACTTGCCGATGGTGGGGGTGAGGCTCGGCGGCGCACGGCGATGCTGAGGTGAGTTGAAGAAGAATCGGGCTACAGTGAATTGGGTGAGAGGAGAGAGAGTGAGTGAGGAATTCAATTGGTGTTTTGCAATAAATGAAAAAAAAAAAAAAAAAAACATATACACATCACGTGTGCTACAAATCAGCCGTGAACAGTAGCTGATCCATAGCAATTCACCTTTCAAATGGCTTTAGTCTATCTAGTAGCTTTCGAACAACCCCACCCCCACCACATTGCCCTGGGTTACCTAAGCACCTATCGACAAAGCCTAGTTTCGGTTCGGCCCACCTTAAAATAGTAGCTCTTAGTACTACAGTAGGAGCTATGAGATTCCAAGCATTTAGAGAACATGTTGATCAGATTTTTTTTCGGCTTTGGATTGTGAGTGGTCCCCATTAATTCTCTCAGCCAAAATGCTCTTGACCATGTGACACACTTAAGGGTGTAATCGGTCTGATTTGGTTCGATTTTAGACAAAATTTGTGACCGAACCGGTAAGCACTGGTTTTGTATTTTTAAAAACCAATTCCGCATCGGTTACCTCTTTAAACTAGTACTTCCGGATTTATCGATTCCGATTCGGTTCGGTCTGATTTTTCGATTTTAATACACTATAGTGATAAATTATAATATATAATATAGTGATATATTATAGTATATTATAATATATAGTGATATAGTATTAGTATAACTATTAATACAATAGACTATAGTGATATAAGATTTTAANGATAGGCATTTTTTATATATAGAGAGAGAGATATATATATATTTATATATATATATATATTTATTGGTCCTCGGTCTTAAATTTTGAGGACCACTTCATTCAACTTTTTAAGCTTAGAATAAGGGGAATCACACGCACGTAGTGTCTACATGCACATCATCACCTGTCCACGATATGGCCTTCACATTCACACTTCACTTTCCATCACCTTTGTTTTCAATCCCATTCATTCCTCTCATAGAAAATCTTCGGACAGGTCGGGTGTTAAATCTCAAATAACACATTCCAATGAGGTGGTCCCACGTCGTGAATGGACCACACATTCACTGAATAGCAGGCTGCATACACAGAAGAATAATCTTTGAGCCACCGCTGACCGCTTCCGCTGGTTTTAATATGTGATTTTTATGTATATTTTTTTAATTTTTTTTTATATAGANAATCTGATTTTAGAAAAAGAAAAATTGGAATCAGAACGATTTTAACTGGTTTTGAGAAAAAAAAAAAACTGATTCTGGACCAAACTAAACTCGGTATCGGACCAAATCCACCAATTCAGTTCGATCGGTCCGATTTACCGGTTCACCGATTTTCTCTTACACCCTAGACACACTACTTCCATTAATGTACGTCTCCAATTTATTTTCCACACGGCCTTTACATATTCTTCTAAGCCATAACACCCAGCTGATACTAGATTAATATACACGTCTTTTATTTTATCTTCTTCTTTCTTCTTCACAATTCGTTCTCTTTTATTACTATTTACAAATTTCATGCATTGCACATGACCACTTGCCGTAGAAACTATCAATATTCAAATTCCTGCGTACGTAGATACTCGTCAATATATATTGGTCCTTATAGTCAAATATATATATATATATATATATACTAGGTGAAAGTAACGTGTAATGCATGTTTGCTTAGTTTATATTTATTTATTTTTGTTAAATAAATATATTATTTATATTTATATATAAATACTGATTTTTTTTTTCTTTTGAGTAATTTTGTTGTCCTATCTTATCCTTTTTGCTAATAGATATGAATGATATTGTTTTTTTTTCATCTTATCCTTTTTTGACGTGTAGACGAATGAACAAAGCCTGTTAAGTTCTTATAGATCTCAATAGATGTCATCAATTTTTTTTAAACTTCCTGTTGTTCTCCTTTGTTTTTTTTTTCTTGTCTGCTTTAGATGGCCATTTATACTAAAGCGATTTGCTTTCTGAGTTAAAATTTGTTACATTGTAGTGTAGAAATTTTCTCTACAAATTTTGAGTTTTATTTCTTTCTTTTACCACTTTCGATCTACGTTTATCCCCTTTCCTGTCCAACAAAGAAATATATAAACTATGGAAATACCCCTACCTCACACAATTAAATAAAAACCATTCAAAACCATAAATGAGAAGAATATACAGCTTTACATTGCATCTCCCCCCCTCCTTCTTCTGGAAACTAAAGTGTGTACATTTCTTTTTCTGAGCATATCATGACTACTTTCAGTTTAGTTTTTCTTCTTCTGCTCTGTTGGTCGGTTTGTTTTCTAAACAAAATATGTTCAGTTTAGTTTAATTTAATTTTCGTGTTTCTCTTCTTTTGGTTGGTGCTAACAGTGTGTTTCAGTATGCATGTTCGAACAGTTTAATTGAGTGACTTGCTTAAATTTCTTGGTTCCTCTTCTTCTCTTTTTTTTCAAAACCTTGTTGCTTTGTTTGGGTATAGTCTATCACTATAGAATGGCCCCCTTCTCCAGGTACTTTCTAACCTTTTTTTTTTCCTCAGTTTTTTTAATTGATTTTCTAATTATTTCTGCTACATTTTTCTTACAAATATGAACAAACATGTGTAATGCATAGATAGACTATATATACTATAAACACACAAAACATAGATAGACTATATATATACTATAAATATACAAAAGGCTGATAGACTGACCTTTTCAATGTTCCTTCAAACCTTAAGACCACTGCACTGCTTCCACACACCTGATTTGAGAGAAACAGAGCGCAGAAGAAACTAAAAGAAATAGAAGATAAACTGAATTTGCAGTTGCACGAATAAGTTTTCTGAATTGAGTTTTCTGATAGGTTTTTTAATAAGTTTTATGAATTTCTAGATTTTATGGTATCAGTTTCTTCATTTCTTAAAAATATGAACAAATATATGTAATGCACAGATAGACTTATACTGTAAACACAGAAAAGGCAGTTATACTCACTTTTCAATTTTCCTTGAAACCGTAGCACCACTGCACTGCTTGTAATAGAAGGGTTATTTGAGAAAGAAGGTAATAGAAGGTATCAGTCGCTTTTCAAACCTTAGCACCAATGAACTGAAAGTGACAGAAGGGTTTTCTTAAACACAGTTCAATGCCTCCTGGGTTGCTACGAAAGATGTCCCTTGGTGTTCAAACATTGAACCTGACTACTGCACTGCCTGGCCATTCGGCTACCTCATGTGATTATAAATTTCAAATTTATCACTGCCTAGACAAAAGGACATAAAAAAGTAAATTATTAAAAATTATAAGTTATACTGCATATTATAAATTTATAACTTATTATAAATTTCTATTACATGTGATTAAAATCTACCCCCATAGATTTAATACTGCACGCAATATAATATGTTATCTAATTTCTAAAATATTTTCTGTGTTTGCAGCTACAATTCCAATGCATGGACAATATTCACAACTTCAGTTGTTGGGACACGGACAATAATGGAAAATTGCTATTTAAATTTAGTTGCTGTGTTTTTTCAAACTGTAAATTATTATAATGTTCTGCTATTATAATGAATAGGAAAAAACAATTGTATCCCTGCATAGGTTGAACATATTTTAATGTGGCACTGTTTTATTAGCGGATTTAAAGATATTAATAATGGAATACAAACGAACAGAAACAACAAAAATGGCCACAAGTGGGATGTATAGGAAAATACAATTGTATCCATGCGCACTGTTTTCATTGCTGATTTAATGTTATTACAGTGGAATACAAACGGACGCAAATTACATAAATGGACACAAACGGAGGCTTAACTGAGATTTAACGGGAAACAAGAAAAATTACTGTTAAAATAAAACGTTAAACCAATATTTTTTATTACATAGGCATTTTTTATATATAGAGAGATATATATATTTATATATTTATATATATATTTATTGGTCCTCGGTCTTAAATTTTGAGGACCACTTCATTCAACTTTTTAAGCTTAGAATAAGGGTGAATCACACGCACGTAGTGTCTACATGCACATCATCACCTGTCCACGATATGGCCTTCACATTCACACTTCACTTTCCATCACCTTTGTTTTCAATCCCATTCATTCCTCTCATAGAAAATCTTCGGACAGGTCGGGTGTTAAATCTCAAATAACACATTACAATGAGGTGGTCCCACGTCGTGAATGGACCACACATTCACTGAATCGCAGGCTGCATACACAGAAGAATAATCTTTGAGCCACCGCTGACCGCTTCCGCTGGTTTTAATATGTGATTTTTATGTATATTTTTTTAATTTTTTTTTATATAGATGTTTTTAATATTTTTTAAAAAAATAAAAAATTTATAATATTATTAAAAAAATATTTTTTTAATTACGAACTAAAATAAAAAATATTTAACTTTGTAATTAAGAAAATATTTTTTAATAATTTTTTTTATTTCGTAATTAAGAAAGTATTTTTTAATAATATTATAAATTTTTTTATTTTTTTTAAATTATTAAAAACATCTATATAAAAAAAAAAATTTTAAAAATACATAAAAAAAAAACACATATTAGAACCCAGCGGTAGCTCCCAGGTGACTCTAGCACCACTCTACACAAGAAACTCTCTCCCAAGACCCTCCCAGTCCCATCTCCTAGACCCTCTCTACATTCTTCCATTGTTGTGAGTCGTGACCCTTTTTTTGAAGACCCATTCTTCCGTTGTCTTGACCATCAAAGCCCCTCGAAGCCGAATCTACAACGGTCCAAACCCACAATTATTTACAATGAAAGCTTAAATTTGCAGCGTCCAAATCCACAATAAAAATCGAAAAGATTAAATTACAATCCCATTACATTGACAAACCCATTAGCCAAAAACACAATCACACAAAAAAATTGTATGCAAAGATTGTCGATGACAAAATTTGCAAGGAAACCAGATTTTCGGCAGGGGATTCGAAATAGCAGTGCTAAAAACCAAACACAACGTACAAAAATGTCCAGATCTTGAGATGAATGTCCAGATCTCCTTTCGTTCAATGTTCACAGATAAAACCAGAGACAACGTCCAAAAATTCCCAAACACAACGTACATTTTTGTATGCCATTTTTATACTTTGCGTCAAAAATGCCTAGAGACACTGCCTGTCTCCTTCCGTCAAATGCCCAGATCTTAATTTGCAAGAAAATGGATATGTAACAAGAAAACACATTTCTTTACATTCACACATTTGCATTAGAAAGTCCATGAAAAATTTAACCATTTTATGTTTTTTCTAGAAGAGAGAGAGAGAGCTTGAGGAGAGAGAGAGAGAGAGTGGAGGGGGGAGAGACAGTGCAAGTGGGGGTTGGCGGGGTGACGACAATAAGTGTATCGAACAAAGTGAACATCGGGTTTGGCCGTTTGGGGGGAATTAAGGGGGCATACACTGCATGCACCTCAATTGTTCATTTTCCTAGAGTTTCTACGTGTCTTACCGTTATTAGTGTGGATGTAAAATGAAGTTTTCCACTCATCCGGCTGGTAGCTTCACCCTTTCTCTCATTACTGCCCCTGCAAAACCGACCATCTCCATCTGCCGAAACCCACCATCTCCAACTTCCGAAACCACCATCTCAAAATTATTCTAATATATTTTAGAAGAGATTTTTTTTTTTTTTTTGGATTATACAATATTTTCATCCATTTGGGGATTTAAATAGAACTTTTATATATTATTTTAATATCACTAATCAATATTATTTTTTTATTAATATATTCATTATTATATAATTATTAATTATTAAATCATATCCAATCATTAGTGTGACCAACCACTTTATCAAATCTTAAAAAGTCAAAACTATATTATCTCATCTCACTATTTAGACATAAATTTTTTTACAAGGACGTTGCTAGGTCTACAAATGAATTCCACCGAAAGAGAGTAAATTTTTTTTTTTCATACATTCTTTTTATATCTTTAAATATTTTTTTTAAAAAAACTCATAACATCATTTAAAAACATTTACTTAATCACTAATTAAAAAAAAATCGATGACTGCTTTTAGTGGCCTTCATCTATGGATTAAGTATTATCCTTTTTATAAATTATCTCATCTCATCTTATTTCTATTTAAAACATCTCATCTTATCTAAATTATGTAACCAATCAATACCTAAACTACTCCAAATTATTTAACCAATCGAGGCCTAAACTACTTCAGTGAGTTCTCTCTATCTCCTCTGAGAAATACCTAAGCCATCCGCCTTCCAGTCAATGGACGTCCCCAACTAGTCTCCATACGCAATCAAGCTCAACCAACCACCTGCCTTCTTTTATCGATCCCCTGGCATGGACAAATTTGTCTCCCTAAGGGTGGGGCCTCGCATGGTCCTTGTTTAATTACTTGTTAGTCCACTTGTTTAGTTATGCTAAGTCCACGATTATGATTTCATTCGCTTCTATTTGGATCTTTTTGTGAGCAGCAAGCCGCTGACTGTTAGACGAAAAATTTAGTAGATATGATTGTTAGATAGAAAAAAGTTTAATCGTTGGAATGGAAAATGGAGTACATATAGTTATTGGGTAGAAGAAAATTTGGTAAAAAATATATATAATTGGATGAGAAATATAGAAATTTGATTTTATATAATGAATAAATGGATAATCCAATAATGAGATTTGATATGTGAATAGTTAAAACTAAATTTATCTTATATTCTTTTATTGCTATATTATGAAAAAATAATTATTCCAATATGGAGACTTTGTGAATAGAATAACCAAAAATCAAATTCATTTTACATTTATCAAAAATGTCATTTAGCTTTGGTTATTAATTCATTGGCATTGGTATCTACATATACAAATACAAAGATATATTTGCATAGTATGACCCTTAATTTGATTGCATTGAATTATGCATCTTTATAATTTTACATAGCTATAAACAGTATTTTAATATCTTTGATAGACTATTCACTCATCAAATATTATTTTATTAATTTTTTTTCTCTCCTCCCATTCTCTCCTTCAACCCTTTCCTCTTCTCCCTCCTCCAACAACACAAGAGAACCTTCACCTTCACCTTCATATTCATTTTATTATTATAATATATTATATTTTTTATCATTTTATTATATTTTTCTTATAATATTGAAAAAAATTTCTTTCAAAAATTTTTACCTGAAGATTGAGTTGATGAATAGTATTGATAGAAGAACTTTTCTTTCAAAAAGCAGCTCAACTCATTCTTTTCTCAACCCCTCAATATTCTTTCAGCCATGGGCTCCCAACATCCCCAGCTTCACTTCCTCCTCCTTCCGCTAATGTCCCAAAGCCATCTCATTCCCTTCGCAGATATGGCCAAACTACTTGCACACCGTGGCGTAAAAGTTACCCTTATCCTAACGCCCCAGAATGCAGCCCGGTTCAACAAAATCCTTGATGACGCAAATGCCTCGAACCTCAACCTCGAGTTTGTTTCACTACGCTTTCCTTGCCAAGAAGCTGGGTTGCCGGAAGGATGCGAAAACATGGACATCATCCCTTCTCCGGACTTAATACCACAGTTTTTTGAAGCAAGCAACATGCTGCAAAAACCACTAGAAAAGTGGCTGGGGGAGTTGGCATCCTGCCCCAGCTGCATTATTTCTGACGTTTGTCTTCCTTGGACGTCAGATGTCGCTCTCAAGTTTAAGATTCCAAGGCTTGTCTTCCATGGAATATCTTGCTTCGCACGCTTATGCAGTCATAACGTATCTCGCTCCAAGGTGCTCGAGAGAGTCACATCTGACTCGGAGTCATTTCTGGTGCCCGACATGCCAGATAGAATTGAATTCACTAAAGCCCAGCTGCCTGAACCAATGAAACAAAGTTCCGATGAATGGAGACGCCTCATCGACCGGTTCATAGAGGCAGAGCTTTCGGCACAAGGGATAGTGGTGAACACTTTTGAAGAGTTAGAGCCAAGGTACGTGAAAGAATATCAGAAAGTGGTTAAGAAGATTTGGTGCATCGGACCCCTATCTTTATGTAACAAGGCGGTATCAGATAAGTTTGACAGGGGAAACAAGTCCTGTATTGGTGAACCCGAGTGCTTGAGGTGGCTCGACTCTATGGAGCCCGCCTCTGTCATTTACGTTTGTTTTGGTAGTCTGTGTAACTTGACAGCTTCACAACTAGTGGAGCTTGCTTTGGGCTTAGAAGCATCCAACCGTCCATTCATTTGGGTTATTAGAGAAGGAGATTACTCTACAGAGTTAGAGAAATGGCTGGTAGAAGAAAAGATTGAAGAGAGGATTGAAGGGAGGGGTCTAATAATAAGAGGATGGGCGCCGCAAGTGCTAATACTGTGCCATCCAGGCATTGGAGGATTCATGACGCACTGTGGTTGGAACTCCACGCTAGAAGGCGTAAGTGCCGGGGTGCCCATGATAACATGGCCGATGTTTGCGGAGCAGTTCTACAATGAGAAGTTAATCGTCCAAGTATTGGGGATTGGTGTGAGAGTGGGAGTTGAGGCGTGTGTGCACTGGGGGGAAGAAGAAGATAAGGGCAGGGTGTTGGTGAAGAGAGAGGATGTAAAGAAGGCTATAGAGAATTTGATGGATGAAGGAGATCAGGAAGGAAAAGAGAGAAGAAAGAGAGCAAGAGCGCTTGAAGGAATGGCTAAGAGGGCTGTCAAAGAAGGTGGATCTTCCTACTTGAATGTGACATCGTTGATCCAACATATCGGTGAACAAGTCGGGATGATGAGTACTTGGTAGTTTCTTTATTTCCTTTTGCACTCGAAACCGATGAGCTTAATTTTCATTACTTGAAAAACTATTTGATCTTGATCATGTAAGATATGTTTATATATGTTCGGAAAATAAATTATGCTCTTGATTCAAAATTGTAGAACTTAATGGACTAAATGATTACTAATTGATTTTGCATCCATTTTTTTTTTTCAAAAGAGGGTTGATTTTAAATCCATGTCGTTGGTAATTTAATTAATTACGAGTCTTTAATTTTGGTGCAATTATAAGTAAATAAATGTTCCAATGTTTTTTTTTTTCAACTTTTTATGTTTTTCTTCAATTTTAAAGCTGGCTACATAATAGTTTTGTGGAGCAAAATCTTAAATATGGTTTTGTATTGGTCGTCGAAATTCTATTAATACCGGTCAATACTGACCGATTTTCGATATTTTGCCCCGAATAAAAAATCCATCTGAAAAGAAATAAAAAGTGAATGACAATTTTATAATTAAAAGTGAACTCAAAGAACTTTTTCGTAAATAAGTTTTTATGAAACTCAAAGCCCAAAGTAGGGGTTACACCATGCGTGCGGGGCGGGGTGGGCCCTTCCCCTTCCCTGCCCCCACTGCCCACCCTTAGCCCAAACGGCATTTTTTTTTTTTTAATTGTTTCTTAAACCCTCTACGCCAACTCTCTCTCTCGACTTTCTCAGAAAGTCTTCTTTCAGTTCTTCTCAATTTCTAACTTTTTTTCCATTTTCCAGTTATACTTTTTCTCCCAATCCTACCTTGTATTTAAGTATTATTGAGTTTATTTTATTTATTTATTTTATGTATATACGTTTTTAAGATTTATATTGTTTTAAATTTGGAATATAATTTTTATATATAATCAATTTATCCATATATAAACTATTTCGAAACCATATCGGTATCAAAAATATTTCATTCCATCACCTTGTCCCAAACGATATTCAAAACTTTGTTGTGGAGTAATTAGTTTCCTTCATTTCAATCGACAAAGTTTTTAAATGTTCTTAATCGTAAAATTATTAAGAGATTCAATTACAGTCACAAAGAAGCAGTACTGAGCATAATATTACTAAGAAAGAGATAGATTATTCAGAATATAATTATTAAGAAATTCAGGTACGTACAGTTACAAAGAAGATCTCTAAGAAGCACTCGTAATATTATCAAGAGATTCAATTACAGTACTTACAAAGAAGATAACGTACTAAAAGCGTAGTAACAGATTTTCCCGGCCATAATGATAACATGATATATGTAAAAGGTTTCTATAAGCAGGGATATGATGTAACAACGCATGTCTTAAGGTAAATTAGATGGAGTTTATAACCCACACGCAACCTGCATGCAGTAGAAAGGAACGGAAGAGAAAGACATGTTACGATCAATTTTGTCTGGAAATGAAATTTTAAAAAATATCTCAATTGTGTGATCTGTCAATAAAAATATGTTTTCTTCCATTTTCAACACAACTTTTAACTCCAAATTATTTTGCATGTCCAAATAAAAAAATTATTTTTAATTATTCAAAAATCTCACTGCTTTCACAAATATATATTAATATATATATATATATTTAACCGCTTTTACAAAAACTCAAAAATTACAAAATGGTTTACGTAAATGGTACTCCTTCCCAAATCATGACAAAACTGACCAAAAGTAGTACACGTATTTTCAATCATTTTTCTTTTGAAACCTGTATTTTCAAGTGATCGCAATTTGCACCATTGACATGATGACTTGCTCTCAAAATTTCTTAGATGCAAATCATGCTTTTTTAAGCGGTGAAATGGGCAAAAAAATATCTTTGCAAAAAAATTTATCAGAATAGATTTGATTTTATGTTTTCTTTCAATAAAAAAATTCTATTTGTTAACGATTTTCATGTAGTTATTCCTTGTTTTGTTAATTAAATCTCGTATTTCCCATTGTCTGCGGGTTTTCTTTTTTTTTTTTTTTTTTAANTGAATGTCGAGACTTACGAAGATATTGTGAAAAGACTCAACTATATATCCTCCCAAATTACACGTCTTGATTATCTAGAAGGAAAATGATAAAGTTTTTATTAAATAACAATTTGTATACAATTAATTATGTAATAGAATAATATTATTTTTTCTTTTTTATTTAATATATTGAAATATAATAAAATATATTATTATATTTAAAATTATCTATAAATTATGAATAGGGTATTAGTCTACCACTGTCCTCCAAAACCAATTCAAGATTAATGAGATTGCACATTCTCTTCCTACTGGTGTAAATAATTAGTTATTGACGTGACATTCCCCCTTCTTTTTTTGTTTTTTATTGGGGTGGCATCCCCACTTCTGAAAAAGTAAGGGAATTTTCACAATGGTGGTCCGATTGTGGCCTACGATTACATTTTGTTTTTTTTATTTAATTGTTAGGTAATTATTTAAAATGAATTTATATTTATATTTGTTTTTTTTTTAAATCAATGAATTTAAAAAAAATATTTGAAAATACAAAAATAAAAGAAAAAAAAATACCTATTCGGTGGACTCCCTGTCAGTAGCACCATCCGAAAAGGAATTGGGTGCGTTTGCCGCCCGAGAGTTATCATTGGTCTAGTGTAAATTTTTTTTTAATTTTTTTTTTTAATTTTTTTACATATTTAAATATATTTAAAAAATAAAAAAATACATTAATATATTTAAAATTACTTTCTTAATTATTAAATAAATAAATAAAAACAAATGATAAAAAAAATATCAAAACAACTGAACAAACTAATTTTATTCTAGAATTTAAAAGTAGGTCTGGAAGTGGATTGGGATAGCTTGATTTGACCCGAAGGTCGAGAAATATTAGCTGCAAAAATATCTGACTCACCCTAATTTTATTTCCATATTTTGTGGCCGACCAATATTATTCACATCCTCCCCGTTCCATCAATGCCACTTTCCTTTTCTTTGAAAGGCTATTTTAAACCTTGTTTGTGTCTTATCTCTCCACATTTAAAATGAAAAAGAGACTTTTTCTTGTGAGTTTGGATGTTGAAGTGAGTTGAGTTGAGTTGAGTTGAGTTGATAAAATATTATTAGAATATTATTTTTTAATATTAAAATTATTTTGAGATTTGAAAAAGTTGAATTATTTATTATATTTTATATTAGGATTTGAAAAATATGTAATGATGAGTTGAGATGAGTTGGGGATCCAAACGAAGGTAAAGCACTTTCCGGGAGAGTAAACTCACCTTAGCTGTTTGATTATCCATTTTATTTCCCTGAGATTGAAGTTGCTACTGTACCTGTCTTTGAAGAATACTGCGAACCCGGCCTAAACGCTTCCTGATGTTAAGCATTTCAAACTGCTATGACTGGTATTTACCCTTATGCATTTCACTGACATTCTACCATTGAAACCGTCCCATCTTCAAAGAATTTGGGTGGTTTATATAAATAGGATATATAAAAATAAATTTATAATTTAAGATAATACGTCGTATTATAAAATTATTTTTATTATAAAATAAATTAAATAAATCAAATAAAATTACATCATTTATAAATTTATTTTTATATTATATATTTATGTATGTAGAACATTTTTTTATAAATATCTACATCCCCTGTAAAATGATCGTATCTTATTATAATAGTAGGTGCCAATCAATAGGAATATATGCTTATAATTCATCAAACACTAAATAATAATAATAAGACGATACGTATATATAGATATATATATTTATATATAAAATGCAGTGTAAAATATACACACATCAACGACAATAAAAGCAAGCACAAGCTCAAACACACACTACACAATATACGTGGTTTAGAAAATTACCTACGTCTACAGAGCTACAAAAATATCATTAACTAGAAGATATTACAAACACTCAATCTCAACTCACACTCTCTAGAATTTTTTACTCTCTCATACAATATACACTCACTTGATAATTGTTCTCTATCAAAATATGTTGAAAGTCATATAAAACAAGTCAAATATAACATATTTATAGTAAATGGTGTTGGAAACCCTAATCTAGCAAAAAATATATTTGTCATTCGAGCAGTGTGTCGAGTATGCCTTGAGCAAACAACCGATGAACATTGGCTCGAGTGCAGCTCGAGCGAATACTGGTGTTTGTATCTCGCTCGAGACTCGAGTGAACTCACGGGTTAAGTCTCTTATGAGCCCCCTATCGAGCGCACCTTAAGCGAACTCACAGCTAGGTTGAGCGACATTCGAGCGAACTCTCTATTTCTCGATTTTCTGCTCACAAACCAGTC
>QEOT01000352.1:0-32473 GCA_003123785.1 Pterocarya stenoptera
ATGATTGAGGATTTGCAAAGACAGGTCGCAGAGTTAATCCGACTTCTAACAATGCAGAGTTCACAATTTCGATTCCAATTTTGAGAACCCGTATCACAATCATGCCCTATTTTGAGAGTACTATGGTAGGGAGGAGCGTCATGGGAACCTCATTTTCAAAGTTGATTTGCTAGAATTTCCTGGTACTCTTCAAGCTGAAGGTTTCATTGATTTATTGTATGAGGTTGAGTGAATTGACTACTCTGATGAAGAAGAGTGTGAGGATGGACCTTCTTCCATAGGGCGAAACTCTATACCAATCTAACGATACCTATTATGATGGAGAAAACATCATGCATAAGGTAACTATTTTTATTGAAAGCATATAAAATTTGGGAAAAGAAAATGGGGGTGAAGTTTTGAAGTTTGAAGATCATGAAACAACTTTTGAGACAACTATGTTGATTTTCTTGGAGTTCAGGATTTTTTTTCAAATTTTTCTATGCAAAATATTTTTTTGGATTTGGAGTATAAGATGTTCAATATTATTTTACTTCGACTCGATCAAATCAATTTTAGTTTTTCCATGATCATCGAGACGATACAGCAAAAGGAAAGACAGATTGGTCTAATTAGATATCCAAAAGATTAAGATAAGAAAGTTTAGAACTCGAGGATGAATTCCCTCCAACCCTGTGAGAATGATGCAAACCCAAATTGATATGGGATACTTAGGTCCAGATTCTACGTTGATTGTATCGAAGTACTACCTTACGAAGATGAATCTGTACAAATATGGAAGGAAAATCTTAATATCTCTTCCTTGTACTATGGGCAATATTAGTTATTTTCTCTCAAATTATATACTTATGCTCATTTTCGCCTTATGAGTAAATATTTTGTTTCAAGTTTTGGAAGTGATTCTGATTTCAATTTTGGCCAAAATTTTTGTATGATTCTTGTTTTGTATTTATTTCTTTCTCATACAATAATTTAGATTTTTTCATTTTTAGAAAAATCATCATAATTTGGATTTTTGCAGCTATTTAAGTCCGCCATTGGGCTTTATAAAATAATTTCGAATTTTACTATTAATCAATAATTTTAAGTGTTTTCTCTAAATTTTTGGGTAAATCTCTTGTCTTCTCTGTGTTAATCATCTGTTGAAACTAGTCGTCAGAATTAATCTCAATTCTATCCGGCGTCACCATTTCTAATGTTGTTTATCTAGCTAGTTTATTAAAATACATAATTTAAACCCATTTTTTATTTAATTTTACGTACTCTTTAAGGCTGTTAATAAAATAAATACTTCTTTCTTTCTTCTCATGTACAGTTGCCTTAACATGGCTTAGGTCATGAGTATCGCATTGAGAAATAGGGCAATTGCAAAATTAGTACATCGACAATTAACCCATTGCATTGTATAATCTTCTTTGTTGGCAAGACTAGAGAGAAGTTTTCCCTCTCTCAAAAGAAAATTTTCACTTATTATTTCTTATCCCACACACTAACATGTGATTAAATCATCACTTCCGACAAGCCAGGTTAGAGAAAAATGAAGGTTGCAGCTCCTTCAAGCAATGTACTAATTGTCGCCGTCGGCCATTAATTAATATAAAATAAAACCTAACAAAAGCTAGCCACATATACACATGGGTGTGAAAGGTTGTAATATTTTTGCTTTGAAACATACAACGCTATGATCGATCTAGGTAGCTGCATCGATCTAACTTGTTACGACGGATTTGAGTGACATTACAATTAAAATAATTAAGATTCAAAACCTAATCTAACAACATGCACGTACGTCATTGAAATAGCCATATCTATTAGTTTGACTTGTTACATCGTACAATATATATGCACAAAGCTTACAAAGAAGGAAAAATGATTTATTTGAGTCTTTGACCATATTAATTAATATATAAAATAGATAGCGTGATTTTTTTTGTTTTGAATGAAAATAGATAGCGTGATAAGTACGAATTACAACCCAATATCCTTTTATTTGTCAGAAGATTTTTATTTTGTAGATGGTAGCTAGCTAGGGAGATATGAAACAATACCAAGCAAGCTGGTTCACATGGGGTCAGCTGTGGGCTATGAAGAAAAGGATAATGTAATACGCCCTAAAAAAATGTGATTAATAAGACTGCGTTTTTTTATGCTGAGATCATGATTTTAAATGATCTGAATTGATTTTAAAATAATAGTTACTAATTAAAAAACTAATTAAATGATCATTGATTAATATCAATGATTGGTTTGATCAAATGGGTTGAGACAAGAAGTAGAACTAATTAAAAACTATTTTGGAAAGAAAAGAGCAATTTAAATAAAAAGAAATTTAAGGAGGGGAGTGACTAGTGAGGGTGGCTGGCCAGGTGGATGATATCCGGACATGGAGAGATCAAACAAACTGTCAACTTTGAGGAATATTAGTACTGGTGGGTTCGACGAAACATTACTGAAAAAAATGGCCATGACTTTGCTCGTTTTTATTCCTGATCATCTAGATCACTTTTGAAGGCAAATATCAACCATGTTACTTACGTACCGAAAATATTGGGTTGCAGTTTTCTTCTCAATTTTGAACATACAAAGCTGTTCGGCCCCTACTGAAGGCCCAGTCCAAACAAGAAGAATATATAATATTCTTTAAGTAGTACTATTACTGCAAAGTTTTTCAAAAATTCAATATTCTTTACCTTCTAACCCAGCTTTCCTTGTTTATTTAATATATACCAGTAAAGATTCTAAGTGCAAGGCAGGTGTTGCTTGGTGATCTCAAGTAAGACTTATTTTCTTGCGATGCATGAAATTTTCATGCAATATTTCCGTCGAATTGGATTAGTTTGATGATTTTGAGCGATGATTATTCTTTTACAATGCTCGAAATCTTCAAGCAATATGTTAGTTGGACTTGTCTTACTCAGTGATCTCAAACAAAGGTTAAATTCTTACGTTATTGGGTATTACTGACCAGTATATCCGTTGAACGAGAGATACCGAGTAGGGAAGACTTATTTTCTTGCTCACTTTATTAAATAAGCTACAAGAAACTCAGTCATATTATGCCAATATTTCAGAGGGAAAAAAGACTATACAAAGGTTGTATGCACATAGTAATGAGTTTTGTAGACGTTGTCTTTGATAGCACGTAGGTTACATGGAAAAGAATATAAAAGTATTAGCCAGCTTATACATGGGTCGACACAGATTACCAAGCCGGTATAACAAATTATATATTATTATAGTATAAGTTATCAAAAATTTATTTTAGAAATGTTCCGACATACAAATATAACGTTTAGATGTCTTAGAAATTAAGTGACGAATGGTCAAACCTACAAATAGAACGTTCGAATGTCTCGGGAATTAAGTGACGAACATTTAAACGTACAAAAATAACGTTCGAATGTCTCGAAAATTAAGTGACGAATGTTCAAACTTACAAATAGTAACATTCGGATAGCTGTTTTGCTCATTGAGTGATGTTCGAATGTTAACAGTATAATGTTCAAATGTCACGTGTATAGAAACTGATGTCTGAACGGGAAATGAAATTTCAAACAAAACGTATCCCGTAAGCTTCCGCTACCAAAACTATCGAAACTACCACCAAATCCGTCGTCGCCATTGTCAAACGCTACCACAAACATTACAAAAGAGGTAGGTATCCCTCTTTAACCTTTGGTATATATTTTTTTTTAATAATTAATGGAGGTTTCGATATACCGAAACCTATTAGTGGCTGGACTTTCATCTTGATTTTTTTGCCACCACGGGTTGCTAATGGCTAAATAGCCATAGTAAAAAGCTTTCTTGAAGTGTATATTTCATTTCTACAATGGTTTTTGGCCACTTTCATTGTGTTTGAGGTTGTTTGAGAATGACTGAGTCGACTCAGCCATTATTGTGTCATAACGTTCGAACGTTACAGCCTCACGTTCGAACATTAGATCTTACAAATGAGGAAGACGACAAACAGGTTTGAGAGTTAATCTTGTAACGTGCAAATGTTCTCTAGTATGTTCGAACATAACGAGAGTACATGCGAATGTATATTTTACATTCGAATGTATTTTGTAACTTTTGAATGTCATATCGTTCATTTCTTAAACGTCACATACGTTCAAATGTAAAACCTTTCAGCTTCTAGAAAGGTCAGAAACTTTCGAACGAATAGTTAATGTACGTTCGAATGTCTTAATAAATACATTCAAGAGCTTGCTTACGTTCGAATGTTTTTTTTTATACGTTCGAATGTAATAGGTTTTATTTCATTTTATTAATACTGTTTGGATGTATACTTGGTTTAGTTCGAATGTGAGTTTGCCAGATCATGTTCGAAAGTAACTTATCTTACTTTCAATTGCTTATCCTACAGGAAATTAACGTGTGAACGTAAAGCCTAACACGTTCAAACGTAGAATTGTAAGGTTTGAATGTAAATTATTTTACACTCAAACGTTTTTCTGAAACAATTTGGATTATAGTACATAATATGCAACTATTGTGCTAAAGTTTAGAAATTGTTTCTTTCTATCAGGATATGATTGATCTTTTGACTACTAGGAAACGAGGGAAGGAAGGAAAAAGCCAGGACACTCCTCGGATTGGGGCTCGAATAATTATGACAAAATGAGAAGTCTTGATCAACGAGCTCAGATGGGAACAGAAAAGCCTCAGAGACATGTTTATTACTAGAGGCTGAAGTAGTATCTACACATTGAGAGGTAGGATATACCCTCAATGGTTTGAGAGTTTTATATGGGGATGTGCTCCATGCCTCAGGCTGCATCCTTTCACATCGTGACTATACGCAGTGTTTAGTTCGAGGTCTCGATGGATGTCATCGCCGAGCTATTGTGGATCCATCGCATAGCTGAGACATCAACCACAGAAGATGCTTAGCTTGGGGACAGATCTCGAGTAGATGCAGATGTAGGCATTTCTGCATCATCTATTGGCCCAGTTGACCTGTTGGAAGCTGAGGGTACCGATGAGGAGGATGACGATCGAGATGAAGATTTCTACATCCTTACTAGGAGAGACTGAGAACAACTCGATAACGAGAACTCCTCCAGCCAGGTACAACTGCTCCCTTTTTTTCGCGTGTTACATCTTATTGTTGCATCAAACGTGAATCTTGTAGCACATAAGGCCACATTTAGCCGGACTCACGCACAGTTCCTTATATGAGTGGCACGCAGAGAGTCTATCGACTTGCCATTTTGTATTTTTCAAAGGATTCATTACTAGGCGAGCATCGTCTCCAAGGACAATCTCGCATACAAAGTCATTATTACTCAACTTTTACTTGCCCGGAGTGTGTCACCCCAAGCAGAGGAGTGGCTGACAAAGTAGATCAGCCCCCTCGACATGACCACACACTGTCAGAGCGGAGCATTGGACAGGGGAGGGGGTATGGTTGATGTCAACCTAGCCCTATACTAGATTTTGTTCCTCCGACCCAGTTTGGGCCCCGTGTTGCTCCCCTTATTGGGAGTATTAGTCAGCCACCAATGGGTACATTTACAGGGAATGTGTGGCTTCCTTGGGTTGATGCAATGATCTTAGATCTTATTGCGCATATTGACCGACAGATTGCGACTGTAGAGAAGATTATTGCCGAGATTGCCCATCGTGCCGATATTCTAAATGAGAAGGTCACAACATTGATTGAGGAGTTCTGCAGTACATGATTTGAAAACAACACGTTGATTTGAGTGTTGTTTACAAAATTTTATTATATTTTGTACTTTATTTTTATTATATGTAATGAACAATATTATTTAATATATTTACTGTTTTTGAATTTCAATTTTCAATCTTTTTTAATTTGAAATATCAAACTTTAATATTAAATCAATTAACATTCGTTTGAACGTTGATGCCAAAAATTTACACGTTCACACCTAAGTAGCCTCAACGTTCGAATGTCTAGGGCTCATTTGAACGTAATGCAATTTCTCGGCTACCTTCAGTGATGGTTTCCACAAACTGTTACAGAAAATTCTTTTTGGTGACGGTTTGGGAATTATCACAATTGCCAAACGGTCACAAAAACTCATTTATGTTGTAGTGCCATTGACAATGATTTTAACATAATTATAGATTTATTGGATAAAGTACATTAATCCTATAAAAAAAAGTACATCAATCTCTTCAAAATACTACAATTTTCCATTTACCGACAAACATAAAATATTGACCAAGTATATTAACTTGTTTTTTTTTCTTGGTCACTTACGTACGCACCCTTCTGATAATTTTGGCGGTTACATTTTGCTAAAACAATTAATTACGGTGTCTCTGATAATTTTTAAAAAAAATCCTGAAAGTAAAAAATAGAACTAATAAAAACTATATTGGAAAGGAAAACTCAATCTAAAACTTAAATAAAGTAACTACATATTGAAAGGAAAGTGAAATTTAAATAAAAAGAATAAAGGGGAGTACTGAGGGTGGCTAGCTGGCGAGGTGGATCTGGACTTGACTGAAAAAAATGGCCATGACTTTTGCTCGTTTTTATTCCTCTTTAGTTTTGAAGGCAAAAAAAATCTTTTGTAATCCTTGATGCAGTATATGAATATTTTCTTCTCAATTTTGAACATGCAAAGCTGTTGGGGGGTAAAATGCATCTAGGCTCAATGCCCGGCCCCTAACGAAGGCCCAGTCCAAAGAACAAAAATATATAATATTCTTTAACCGTTACTTCAAAGTTTTTTTATTTTTCAAAAATATAATATTCTTTCACCTTTTTACAACTTTCCTTGTAATATATACTAGTAAAGGTTCTAAGTGAGGCACGTATGCTCGGTTGAAGATGGTACTGTAACCGAGCAGCATGTCGGTTGAACTACTAGTCTTATTCGGTGACTTTGAGCAAAGGTTATTCTTTTGCGATGTTGGAAATTTTCGAACAGTACTAGGCATGCTCTAGCCTCCGCTAGCATAGAGGCAAGGAAGTCGACCAAAAAGTGTTATCGTCTCGTCCAAGCCCATTGTTGCCCATCGACAACCTATGGAACGTCACTCAATTTTATGCAGTCTCGAGTGACCAAAAAAGCTCCACCGAGATAATGGCCTATCTCGACTTGGGATCGTGATATGCACTTATGCAGAAAATACTCATTGGTAGCAAAAACTGCAAATTTTTCCACATTTTAGCAAATACAACAAAAGAGAACAATTATGAAAATATTAATGACAGGCAACAGATATAATGCAGACATGCAACATTTCATAAATGATGACATAATTACAACATTAATTATGAATTTAAACAAAACAAAAAAATTCATGACAAGTAAAACCACAACATCACAGCAGCTTCCGCTTCACGGGGCCTTCAATTGTAGATTCACAACCTCTACAATTTATTCACAATGCTTCACGACCCACATCCATAGATCCAAATTCCCAACCAAACTGCACAACACAAATTCACAATTCTCCAACTGCAAGTATTTAAAAATTTCGTTCTAGAATCACTTACAATCGCAAAGGTAATTTTTTTGGATGAACGAAGCTCCTGAGCTTTGCCTATTGGTCTTGTTCTTGCAGACGGGTGTCACGGTGGCCCTCCAAGTTGTTTATAGAGTCTCGGACAGAGGGGCAAAGTGTGTTTGTCTTGCGTGTACGGGTTGCTGCATAAAGGGACAAGGTTAGAGATTCAGATTTCAACATGAGCAGAACATAAAATGAAGAGGTGAGAGGCAAATGAGCTTATTATGGTAGTGCCTGGAGGGGAGGAGCATGGCAGTGGCGATGGTTGGAGTTAGGGTTTCACTTGGTAGTAGAGGCAAAGGAAGTGTGTGACTGGAGGTGGAGGATGGTGGTGATCGTATGATAGGGTTTTTCAAGCCCCTAGAAGATGTCGTATAGGTAAGGGGTGGGCCTTTTTGTATTCTCAGCTGGTCTTCTACATGGGCCAAGCCCTCAACACACCCACACACCCAACAAAACTTAGTGGAATTAGACCATGGGCTTCACACCAAATTCCATGCTTTTGCTTGCTACTTGTCCATTTAACACACTAACATGCTTAACCTAAAATAACAACTCTCAAATATCACATCCTTAGTTCTAAAATCATGCCAAGACACTAAATCACATATTTTACAAAAAGCTAAACTCACCACTTCAAATAACAACAGAAAACAACAAGATTAGGTCAAATTGAACCTAATCTTGGTTTTCTTGGTCTAATACACTCATTTTAACACAAAGGACTCCAAAAGTTCATAAATCTTACCTCTAACATCTTAATGACTCATACCTAGTTGATAACATGCTTTACTAAGCCACAAAACCCATCTTATACATGAAATGAGACTCGGATTGCATAGAAAACATGGAACTCAAAACATAGCAAGCTTGGCCTTGAATATAGAGACTAAATCATTCATTTTCATGCAGGAAAACCTTGAGACAACACATTCATATACCTCAAATCAAGTTCAACTTGATCTAAACATCAAAATCCAACATTTCTTAGAAAATAATCCCACCATAACAAACTTAAACCTGAGAGACTCCAAATCGTACTTAAAAATTATACCCTTTGCATTGCAAAAAATCCAACAAAGACCTAAGTCATAAAGCTTTAAAGATCCACTTAATCCATAGATCAAAGCTTTAGGAACAAGATTTAAAAAAATAAAAACCATATATTCAAGATCCTAAAGCTAAAATTACAAACTAAACCAAAAAAAACTCATTTGAAGGATTCGCTTATATCATTTTGTAAGTCATACAAAAACTGTTTTGTCAAGCCAAATATGCTCTAAACCAAACCATAAACTTACACAAAAATCAGCTCAACATAACATGGAACTGAGATTTAGAAAACTTTTCATCAAATCAACAAAAACTTCCAAGCTTAACACCAGACTCTCAAACCGAATCCCATCACACCAAAATACCAACAATCAACCTCGAATAAAATTAACCAACACTCTCCCACACATTCAAGACTTAAAGCTTAACAAAATATAATAGATTTGAGCTAGGCAATGAGACTTACAAAGATGGAACACAAAGAAAAAAAAAACTACAAATTTTTTTCTCAAAAGCTCTCTCTCTCTCTCTCTCTCTCTCTCTTGGAAGGAAAAGAAAAATGCTAAGTGTGGGAAAGATGGAGGGAGGCATGGGGCTTTAGGGGAGATGATATGAGGGCTGACCTTGGGTGGTTGGTGGTGTGACCAATTGATGAGACTTGGTGGTTAAGACTTGAAGCTTGACCGATTGAGTGGTGATGGGAGTGGGTGGGTTGCTTAGGTGTGATGGCCACTATTTGGGTTAGGGTACAAACTTGGCCATGAGTAGGGTCATTCAAATGAGGGTGCTTGTGGAAAAGGTTAAGTGGAAGGGAGGCCATTCGGTGGACTAAAAATCTCTACCCTTGATTACCTCATTTCGAGGTTTAGTTAGGGTTTCAATCGAAGTTTCAAATCCAATCCTAGTTGGGTTGGTCAATTGAGTGTACCATAGTGTAAGGGGATGGATGATGGTGTAAGGGGGAGTACATGAGTGATTGGTTGCTTGTAGAATTGGTTTAAACCAATAAGAGAAGCTTGCTTAGTCAAACCAATTAGCATCACTCATGGGGTTTGGGAGTTTTGGGATTTTGGTGGTTGGCCATAGTTGTACTTTGAGTGGTTGGAATAGTGTGGTGGTGTAGGAAAGGCATGGAGTTGTAAGAAGGCATGTAGGTTGCTTGATTTTCCTTTCATCCACCTTACACATTTCTACTCCACTTGACAAGTGTAAAGTATGCTCCAAATGAGGTGTGGTGATGGTGCCATGTGCCCAAAAAATACTTCTAGTGATCTTTGGCTGATTTGGACATCCAACACGGTGATTTGATGGCTATTTTGACCAGATGCCACGTGAAGTTCTCTTGATGGTCTACTATTCACCTGAGTAACTCAAAACTTTTTATTGCACCATAAAATTCTAAATATTCATACAAATCTAATTGTGCAATTATTTTTGTTAAATTATACTCCTAAGTTGCTCAAATAATTCAAAAGGGAAATCTATCTCCATAGCAGATCGTAATTTGATTACATTAACTGAATAAAACCTAACCAATTGCTCGATTCTCAAAGATTAGCATTAGGACAGGATGAAAACAATTATCTATGCTTTTGGTTTTGTATTTTAATATTATCCGAGAGTTGATCCGAATAATTCACAAAACTTTTTTCTTCTCTAATTCCCTCCCCCCCCTCGGGGCGAGGCATGGTTCTCTCTCTCTCTAACCACACTGGGAACTCATAGTCCATAGAAAGTGGAGAACTTATCCCACACGGGTTATTAGTCCTAATTAAACAAGCGATACACGAGCGCTTAATAAAAATTAAACTTCTATTATATTATATATATATACACGAGAAACAGCTGGAACAATCTGCTAGGTGCCCCTCAACAACAAAAGCTAGCCTGTGGCCATGTGACATGGACTTGAGTAAGCATTAATTAAGTACATACTACTTCACTTAGACACTTACACATTGTTAACCTTTAAAAATTAAACTCACCCGGCCAATTTGGTTCATACTTTCCAATAATTGCTTTCGGCTATGGTGACATAGAAGAACATATATATATATATAGAAGAATATGGTTGTTAATTACACATCAAATTTTAGTATAAGACTCCAAACCAATCAGTGCCAATATTTTGCATACAAAAGTTTCATATTTTCCTCTAAAATAATTAAACATTCATATCATACTTGTCTGTGCAGGGCATTTTTGGAAAGAATGAAGGGTAGAGGGCATTATTGGAATTGGAGTGTGCTAAGTCATGAGGGATGAGAAGTGAGACAGCTAACCTACGGGAGCTACATGCTAGAAATCAGAGAGAGAGCAGAGCTGCAGGTATGATGAGAAGTGCGCAGGACGTGGGAGTGCAGGGGCTGGATCGTGGTCTACATGAGCAACACAGCAGCAGATTCACGCACATGGCAGAGCAGACTCACGTAGCAGCAGATTTAGACTCACGTAGCAGCAAACTCACATGCGGAAGAGGCCTCATTTCCACTGGTGCTAGTCAACTGGCGCAGGACGTGTAGGAGCAATTCACGCTGGGGCCTTTTTGCAAAGTCGGTTTGCAATGATTCAGTTGTAGCAGCAGTAGCCGAGAGAAGTGGAGTAGCAGACTTAGACCAACATATATGTCCTATTTTCGGTAGTAGCAGCAGTTTTTTTTTGGGGACTTTACTTTCCTACATTTTTTTTACCTTTTGGGAGTGTCGACCAGAGCAACACTTTTTTTTCTGCACTGCAATTTTATTTTACAGAAAGAAACTTCAAATGTTAGGGTTCATTTTTTTGGGCATTTTTGTTAATCTAGAGATGAGAGGCTAGACTTTTAGCTTCGGATTCAAGGAGTAACCCATGACTGTTTTGGATTGGATTTTCTTCAATGCTATGTGGTTTTGACGATTAACTTGTTGGTTTATATTTCAATTTGCATTTAGAAAGGATTGAAGTTCTTTGTTCTTGGTTTAGCTCAGTTGTAGACGTAAAGGCACAATTGATTCTTGAACAAGTAGCAAGACTTTGATGGTTTTCTTTCACTATTTTACAATTGATATATAATCTGTCAAGTAGTTTTATTAGCCTGAAATTTATGGTTCATTGCTATATTATCCAACCATGATTTCTAGGAATGAGAGAATGGTTGAGGGAAGATGAAAAGAGAAGTAAAATCCATCACCAAATCAGTGGGTGAAAATTACATCCCAAGTGTTTGTTTTATTGTTTCTTACAAGTTTAACTCAATTTCTATACATTTCCTCTAAATCCATTGGTTCTTGGTAATTTTAGAAATATAGATGCACACTTATTTTCAAATTTACTTGTGCTTGAACTTCCAAAATAGCCAATACTTTTACTCTTAATTCAATCCATACCTCCTTAGTAAATAGCCCTCATTTTGGTAGTGATATAGTTAGTGGATAACTTTTGAAATTTATTTCTCATTTCATATTTTTCTTGTGTTCATTGTTAGACTTTTTAGTTTAAATACTTTCTTATCTTTTCGAAATTTCTTGCCACCATAAACGTTATCTTACAAATCTGAAAAGTTTGCTTAATTCTCATTGCCCCTGTGAATTCGATCTTGGGATTTACCCTTACATTACTTTGACAGCTTTTGCGCTTGGAAGTCGAAATTATAAGCTGATCACAGTACGTCCATGTGAGTCTCTAAACACATGAAGTGGGTCGAGCTAATTCCACTTTAATTTTTATATCTCTTCAATTTCATCTACAATATCCAACATATCTTTATATATATAAAGTGGCTATCTAACGGAAATTCTTGTTTTAACAGATTTTGTTGTTTTCCATTAAAGTTAACGCTTTTTTCCATTAAAGGTCATGCATATGCATGGATAGATTATATATTGACGTTTGGTTTCCCTGCAGCCATTCAATCCAGTTTTTTTCTGCAGCAAATTATGATTCGGCACATCGATTGATTGTTATATATAAAAAAGTAGTTGATTCCATATATGGCTTATAGCCGGACACACATATGCTCCTTTAATATCCATTAATGGCCATCCACGAACTCAAGTACGTACGTATAAAAAGAAAATAACACAATGATTATACAAAAGTAATCTTATAAATTAACGTGACTTGATCGGATTTATGAGATTATATAATTATTTTTATTATAAAGTAAATCTAATGAATCAAATGAAGCTACGCCAGTTTATATAATTATTTTTGTGTAATTCTTTTATGGATATAGCAGTCTTCATATAAAAAAAATTCATGAGAAAAATGTTAATTATTAATTGGTCTCGATTGTTAATCTCTCTCTCTCAATAGATATGTATATATATATATCTTTATATATATATAAGGTGGCTATCCAACGAAAATTCTTGTTTTAATAGATTTTGTTGTTTGAATTTACAAGTGTTGGAATTGATATTTGGATCTTATGCTGGGTTTTGCCCACACTTCTGGTTGGGGATTACCATTAGAAACATCATATGTTTGATAAAATGGTAGTCTTTATGTAAATAAAACAAATCATTTGAGATTAGGTTGATAGCTATGCTTGTAAATAGCTATATAAGGATATTAGCATACAATGTATATCTAATGTGTTCCCTTTGGTGTTGTATTATGCTGAATTTTCTTCATCGATATCTAATTGAACATTTAATTGGCATACCCGAACTCCCTGCATCAAATAGGATATATACAAGTTGGTGTTGCTTTATCCCAAATTTTATTCATCGATATCTATATTCAAGTCATGTAACTGGCATGGATTTAACTTTTTGTCATCTAGAAAGGGGTGAAAGGCATACATGGATAATAATATATAAAGTCTTTTTTACTTGTGAATGGTTCAGGCAATATTTGATTTTGTTCTTTTCTCATTTAAAGATCTGCTTGACTATAATTGATTTATTAGGTTTGAAGTAATGATAGTACTCCAATACTCCCAAAGACTTGGTGTTGCTGCATCCATTAGCAATCATTTATGGATGTTTTATTGCTATAATTCATTAAGAAATCAAGGGAAAAGGGTTGAAAACTTGAAGAATTTGAGAGAGAAAATAACTTCCTTTTGTCTATTACAATTTTTGTTGCTGTCTATTTCAATGTTTTATGCTTTCTGGTTTGATTTTCATGTTCATATGATCCTTCTCTTAGTATTGTATTTTAATTTTAATTTAGAAGTATGTTGTTCCTCCTTAATTATTGGAAAATGAGGAATTGGTGGGTCCTAGCGAGGTTGAGGTCAAACTAGGAACAGCAAAGAGGAGGGATGATGGAGAGCATTTACTCCAAGAAGTCGTCGTGGGAGGTGGGGTCAAAGTGGGAGTTCTAGACGTGGTTGTGAATCTCAGAACTCTGCATCTATGACTATTGTTGTTGGTCATGATCAAATAGATATGTTTCAAATTATAAGTGTAAAATTAATTGAAGAGGTACCGTGTTGTTGGATCATAATGATCCTCCTGTCATAAGATGATTGCTTTAATTTAAAGTACAGAAATTTTTATTGAACTTAAAGTGCTAGTGGGACTTTCTTATCGGTTACTCATCGAGATTGATTTTTCTTTCCTGAATGGAATTCTGTATCACATGTAGAGAATTATACCGTGTTTACTATATGGTGAATACATAGTATTTTGTAAAAAAATTGTTTCACCCAATTAGGCATACGTTTCTTGCACGTTGCTCCTGACCTAGTATATATATATATAACTCTTAGGAATTCTCAATCTTAGATTTTATTATCTTTTAGTTTGTTAAAGAAAATTGATCATAACTCCCCTCCCTTTCCCTCTTTCTCTCTCTCTCTCTCTCTTTTTTTTCAATATCATTTACTTGGTCTCCTTTGCATTCTATGTTGATTATGTAAGTGCCTATTATAGTTAGATTTTTTTTAACCTTGCTGATGTGTTTAGTGTCGAAATTGTGCTCTGCTAGGGTTTGGCTTTCGAGGCTCTGCCATGGCAGCCATTCGGGGGCCCCCTAGTCCCTCGACGTCAGCTGGGAGACTACATTCCTTTGCTGATCTCCTGTCTCAAACACCATAGGCCATTCCTGAGGTGGTTGTTCCATTTCAACATCCTAAAGTTGTGGATGGTGAGGTTTTTTTTTCAGTTCTCAAAAGAAGAATTAGAGAAGTCTACTGAGCCGTTCCGTTTTGCCATTGTCATGAAGTTCCTGCTTCAGAGACCATCTTTGGATCAGATTAGAAACTTTATTCATGGGAGATGGGGTTTAATGGCTTGGTTTCTGCAATGAGGAGGCCAAGGCACGTTTTTATTTGATTTTCAAACGAAGATGATTTCCTAAAGGCCATGATAAGGAAGAGTTGTGACATTGATGGTGTTATGTACATAATATTTCAATGGTCTCTTGATCTTTCTAAAGATGTGGAACCAAATATGGCTCCTATTTGGATCATGCTTCTGGGACTTCCTCTGAATTTTTATCATGAAGCCATGCTAAGGATTGTTACGGTGCCGATTGGAAGTTATTTGAGAAGAGATAACACTACCCTTTGTGCTACAGGCATGGATGGGGCTCGGGTTTGTGTCTTGATGAATATTGCGCAGAAGCCAATCCAATCATTTTGGATTGGGACTCCAAAGAAACCAACAAGTCTTTGTCAAGAAGTAGTCTATGAAACTTTCCCGGCTTTCTGTGTTGGATGTGAGGTGTAGGGAGAAAATCAGTTGCCTTGTATAGGGTCTGTTCAGATGGGAAAAAGGAAAGAACAAAGTCATGTTTGGATTCCAAAAAAATCAGATGAAGTGGTGCAAGAGGAACAGGTTGATGGCATAAAGGATATGAATCCTGATGCAGGAACTGACAAGTCGATGGGGGGAGGGGAGTTAAAGGGGTTGGTTATAGAAATAAAGTCTCAAGAGTTAGTGCAAAATCCCGTTATTATCCCTGGGAATGCTCTGGAGTTGCATGAGGGTCAAAATCAGTTGCAGGGAGTTAGGTGTGGAAAAGGCAGATTTGTGGGGGGTGAATCTAGTGGGATCCAAGGTGACGTTGTGGTAGTGGAAGAGTTGGGATCGGATGGAGAAGATTTGCTTCCCTAGCATACTGAAGAGCGAAATGGTGTTGATCATGTTGCGGGGTTGACAGAGACATGGGATGTGGAAAAACGATGGTGCTTCGGATTCAGAAATCGGGAAAAAGGATGTGCCTACATGTCATTTTTTGCGTAGTTCTTCTAAGGCTCCTAGCAGACCCTCTCAATAGGATTTATGATTGGAAAGATTCTGTTTTGGAATACTCAAGGTCTCAAAACCTCGAAAAAAAAAGACTTCAATCTTTGTTAAAAATTCATAAACCAAAAATGCTTATGGTGGCAGAACATTTTAGAAGTGATGCTGAACTTTTACGTTGGCAAAATATATTTCGATTTAATGCATCTTTCTCTAATGGAATCAATGATGGGAAAATATGAATTTTTTGGCAAGATGATATACATGTTAGTGCGTTTGCTGCCTCTAGTCAACACGTTACGTTGTTGATTGATTCTTCCATGGTGGTATCGGCTGTGTATGCCAAATGTAGATACTTGGATAGAAGATCCCTTTGGTCCGATTTGGTCTCTATAGGCGTATTGGCCTTGTCGTGGGTCATTATAGGGGACTTTAATATTATTAGGCAGGATGGCGAGCGGAAGGGTGGGCACCCTAGGTTGCCTTGTGCAATGGCGGATTTCTCTAATTTTATTGATGCAAGAGGACTAATTGAAGTGCCTTTCTCTAGGAATCATCTCTCATGGTGTAATGACCAAAGTGGGTTGGCGAGAAGTTGGGCTCATCTAGACAGAGCTCTTTGTAATACCAAGTGGTTGGATTTGTTTTCTTTGGGTTCCCTTCAATATTTGGCTCGCAAGTCATCTGATCACTCCCCTATGCTACTTGGTTTGGCTAAACGTTCTGCGAGATATGGTCCACAGCTGCTTGGCAGCAGAATGATAGTGGATTGGGATTTTTGAAGCTTGCTTCTAAGCTCAAAAGGCTGAAGGTCGCACTTAGACGATGGAACAGAGAGGTGTTTGGCTGGACGGGGGGTCCATATTAAAAGGCTTGAGGAGAGGATCGAGGAAGGCAAGAAGAGCTCACAGGAGCAATACTCTGAAGGCATTAAAAGTGATGTTTTGGCATCGCAAGTTGAACTAACATCCTGGTTAAAAAGAGATGAAGCCAGGATTGCTCAAAAAATTAAGCAGACATGGATTGATCATGGGGAGGTTTCTTCATCTTTTTTTTGCAGCATTGCAAGCAAGGAAGCACAACGTAGTTAAGGAGATGCATCTTAGTGATCGACGAACATTATCCACTCTGGAAGAAATTCATAAGGAAGCCATGATTTACTTCGAGGATTTTCTTCAAGCACAGTCCAATACTCATGCCCCCAGTATCCTATAGCAGGAAGAAGAAGAGAAAGAAAAGAAAGAATAAAAAAAAAAAAAGAATAAGAAAGGGGAAGAAGGGGAAGCGGCGCACGAAGGGAAGAGATGAAACCCTAAGGGTTTTCCTTCAGCTGCACCCAAAACGACGCCGTTTTACACGACTAGGGGTTGGGCTCACAAGGCACACAGGCTGGGCTTGATCTCACACACACACAGCCCATCAGAAATAAAGCATTTACAAAACCACTACAAAAAGCCCAAACTCAAAAAGAAAATAATAAAAATAAAATAAAATGGAACATAATAACTTAAAATAAGATAAAACAACCATCAATAATTACTAACATAAAAAAAAATAAATGCTAACAACAATAAAAATTAAAATAAAATAAAAGAGCCAATAATAATAGATAAACAACTAATTAAAATGCACTAATTAAGGATCTCACAATCTTCTTGCATCCACATGGAGGCAATTTATTTATTATGCAAGTAGAACTCGTCTGCGGTATTCCCCAAGAGCCCATAAGGGGAATATGTCTCTATATGCAGCATAGTTTAATCCACCATACCTAAAATACAACCCTGTGATTTCCTGCAGTAGTACATTCCCAATAATAACCTTCGTTAATAATGCTTATAGTTGGGATATTAGAATTTTTTTTTATTTTTTATTTTTTATAAAGAGACATGATTTGTATAGTTATAGGTTGCGCAAGCCATGCACTAAGTTAGCAAATCTTTAATGGTGAGCCCCACTTTTTTTCAAAGGTAGTGAGCTAGACATGCATATCATAGAACTGTATCCAACATTATTTTAGATTAACGTGAAATAATTAATACCTGTTGAGGGAAGTCACCATCTTCCATTTGCGAGTTGATCAATACCCTTATTCCACGATGAATTGGTGTTGGATCTATCTCAGCCTGAGTTTGAATATTTAAAAGCATTCATAATTAATCTACATATGTAAGTGTTAAGATGGAAGAAAAGTTTGATGGAGAAAAGTAAGTAAAGACCTATACCTGTCCTCCTTCAATGAGTGCTAACAAAGCCCATGCAGTTTGGACAACATTTTCTCGCTCACCTTCTAAATTTGTCCACACCTGTTTCATAAAGAAATTTGATTTCATGACTCGATCTCTTCATTTTCCATCCCTTTTTCTGGATATGGCTTGATCTGAAACAAGTTGTTCATACCTTGTTGTGGCTTGATAGGTAACTCTCTCCCCATCCACCATTTGGTAGCTGCTTGGATATCAGAAACTCACAAGCTTTGCGTATTGCTGGACAATTTTGGTAATTTCTTCCACAAGATGCCAATCCTGATACAGCAAACCATGTACCATAGGTGTAGCAAATCCCCCAATTTCCATACCTGTTATAGCTAAAAGAGTCAGTACTTCAGGTAGAAAATCAATTCTACAACAATGCATAAAAGCATTTCATTTTTCAAGAATACGATGCTTGAGAAACATAGAGTTACCATGATCCATCAGGTTCTTGTACGTCTTGGATGTATTGAAGGGCCCTGGAAATGCTACTGTCTATCTCCGTCCTTCGGTGTTTGGGATAGAAAGTCCTAAAGATTGCAAGACCTTGAAGTGTTGATGAAGTGCATTCTACATACCTATATATATATATATATATAAAAGTTGACAATTCTCATGTTAGGAAGAAAATATGACCAATACTGTGGCAATTGTTGTTCTGATAAAGTTATATCATCTTACTCTCGCTCAAAAAGGACATCCTCAAAGACTTCAGTGGGGTTGAACTTCTGCAAGAAATATAAACAAAATTTAGGTTAGTAAGTGCAGAGTTAGCTCAATGATTTCTTATCATAATTATGAACAGATTTGTGTTTTATGAAATTTTAGATATTGGAAGCCTTCCTTATCATATAGCTTACCTGCATCCATGGGGATGCTCTACGAGGCTCCCAAGCTGGGTAACCACCATTTTCACTCTGTAGTGGCAATTGAAAGAAAGTCGATTACTCATCAGGTAAAGCATTTTAAAGATGAAAATGAGTAAAATACAGAATATATAGGTGGGATGAATTCTTACTTGTAGGTAAAGAATGACATTCACAGCATCATAATACCGCTGAGTCTCCATTTTTTCCCCAACTAACTCAGTGGACATTTGGGAGAATAGGAGTGTTACCTGCAGAAGAGAAGGTTTTGTAAAACTCAAATTCTTCCTTCCATACAAACCTTGATCAGAACGTGTAATTTTTGTATAAATGTATTTCAATAGCATTGAGACATTACCTTCAACCCTTCTGCTGTGACATCAGAGATTTGCCAGCCATGGTCCGGCATTGAGAGTGTCCAACTTCCTTTAGTTATGTGTCTGTGCATGGCTCTGAAGTCCCCGGGAGGGTCATCTTGGACCTGGAATTAATGAATATTTGAAAAATATCCATGGTTATGGTCATAACATTATATTCCATAAAACAATGTAATTGATGGATATTTGAAAAATATTTTGACCTGTGAAGCCTTTATAAATTCGTGCGCTTTACGTAGTGTTGGCCCATACTCTTCACTTAGATTACAAGACAGAATAGCTTGAATAGCAAAAACTGCATGCCATGTCTGACAGCCTAAACTCTGCATCACCCAAATCAGGCATCATTCAGTATATTTCTAGGAGAAGACAAGTCTTCAAATGGATCAAGATGTTTGGTTCTTTAGGCTTGACTATTTAGCGATGACTTAAGTATATGTGATTGCATGAGCATTCTTACTCATTAATGGATGATCATTTTACCTGAACTTTTAATCCATCTTCGGCAATCCAATAGTAGTCTGGAAGTCTGGCTAAGTGAAGCTTGTATGCCTCTGAATTTGGATCATCAACCCAACAAGCCATCAAACATAAAACCTTTCAAACAACAAGTTACCTTTACAAATTTAGTACATTGAGTACACATCAAATGTCTTTGATTCTGGTAGAATTGAAGTACTAGATAGTTATTGACCTTTTCTACGCATCCAATGCATAGATATCTACTGCTCTCATCCTCATAATGAACATGACCAATGGCTGCGTTTATTGCCTTCTCTCTCAACCATGAAAAGGGCCAACGCTTAAGAAGAGGTTCGGCTACATGTTGAAGAAATTCCCATACCAAATCTTGTAACAGAGGATGCGGATAGTAGAGATCCTCCTATTTTATTAGCACTTCAAATGAGTTCTAGGTATGCATGTATGAATTTCACCAAAAGACTTTTGATAATTACTTATGCAATTAAAAGATCTATGCCCACAATAATAATATTATTTGAGTCGAACACATTCTTTTCTGAAACATTTTGAAAATTGTTCATAAGCACAAATTAGAGATTGGAAAAGAAAGACATAAAAGAGAACTATTCTGCTAACCTTTGCAACTGTATTCCTGGCTTTGTTCCAGTTAATTTGTTCATAAAGCTCGTTGTATAACTCTCGACGTATTGATTTAACCAACTCAGTGATCGGACCGACATACTTCTTCCCATATAGATAAGACATTGGCATGTAAACTAAGCGACAATAGCATAACATTTTGCCTGCATTTCACATAAATTAAAGGCCAAGAGGATCAGTTAGAACAACCAAACTTGCTGTGACATATTTGTTCTTGTAATTAAGTTTAAAAATCTCAAACAAAAAGGATGAGTCACAAAAACTAACTTGGACTAAGGGGGAATGAATTAGGAAGAAGCCAGAACTCTGGGGGTAATGGATTACATCCAGTCCATTCATACGCTCCTAGTACCTATACACGAGAGGAGAAGTTCTAAGTTTTTACTTGACAGAAAAAACAATAAGACTCCTGTATCATCATAAGGTAAATATATTTTGCAGAATTCAAAGTGGAAATGCCTCCATCATTACAAATATAGTCTTGCAAATGCATGAACTTTTATTGTAAGCATATTTTTTTTTATAAGAATCCAAGCAGTGATACTTATCCGTACGCCAGATATGTTTCACTACATATTTTCTTCTGTTAAAAAACTTTTTTCTTGGCCACTAAAAATGACATGCCTGGTTACTTTAGTTATAGTTTTAGTTACTAAAATGATTGCAACTATTAATGGTTTATTTTTAAAGAAATAAAAAATCATGAAAACTAATTCTGATTCCCTAATAAAAAAAAATAATCTGTCTTAGTTTCCTAACATCATTGAAGCAAGTTCTAAGTTACTAATATATCCAATTTAGTGAAGAGAGTTATAGGAACTCCTAACAATTGTTCATACCGAGACCCAAAACTTCCCCCATGATGGCATCGCCACAATGCCGCCATGGTCGAGCATCCATTTCCGGCCTCTAGCCATGGCCCTATCTTCACCATCTTCAGGTCCCTCTCCAAGTAACCTTAAGGCAATATAACTCAAAGCTGAGCCAAACATTGTGCTGTGTCCCACTATATGGAAACTCCATCCTCCATCTTCATTCTGTCCAACAAACACACAAACAACTATGTAAGTTTAATATATATATATATAGCTACAATTCAGTTTCCTAAGTCTTTTTTGGTTGGCCAAATAGGAAGTAACTTGAACACAAACCTGAGTATTATACAAGTATCGAGTAATTTCCTTCCGGTGATGTGATGAAAGAACATTACTGAGATCTCCAGTAATGTACAACGCCATTACCTGCATTTGGTAATAACTGCAACTAAGTTACTTATAAACAAACTACTCAAGATCTTTGTGCAAGTTTTTGGACTAAAAGAAAAAAGAAAAGAAAAAGAAAAAGAAAACATATGATTTGAGAACATACGTACAAAGGGTGGAAGGAAAAACAAAGGTCCACCAAATTCAGTAGGCCAGTGGCCATCATGAGACTGAAGGGTTGAAATGTTGTTTAGTGCTCTTCTCACTGTAATTGTCACTGCTTCTTCTGTTATTTCCTCTGTTTCTTTCACCGTTACTGGTGGTGGCATTGCCCCATGCGGATTCTCCTTTCTAAGCTGTGAGTTTTAAGAGGGAAAATCAAAGAGGGTAGTTGGTATGGTGTAAAAATATACACTTTTATAATAGTAAAATCACAAACTGATATAGATTTAATAAATCACATGAAACTACATTAGTTCGTAAATAGTTTTTATAAAAAATTTTGTGAATATTAAAGAATCATGACTAAAATCAGAGTAATTTAATTGGTAGTTCCAAAAAGCAATATGGTTGTGTTTGCGAAAAAAAAGATATTAAATGAGACAAAAATAGACATATAATCTTACCGTATTTATTACTCATTTAATGAAGTACGAAATATTTATATAAATATCAATAAATACTATATGCTAAATCTCTCTATTAAAATTCATGCTAGGAATGGAATTAAATGACTCTCAAAATTTCTCCAATTAAGAAAAAGGGTTTGCAAAATTGAAAAAAAAAAAAAAGCAATTGTCATTTGAAAAGGAAATGTTGTTATGGATATCTGTCTCATGTCTTCTGTCAAATCTCTTTCAAACGAGGAATTAAATAGCAATCTTATCTTGAAGCAAGTGGCTTTAGTGGGACTGCATTTACTCTAGCACAATTATAAAACCTTGTCCACGTGGAAATGATGTATCTTTGAACAAAAGCATGATAGATAGAAAATTACAGAGGGTTGCATCCAAATACTGCTATTCTTATTTTTCCAAAATTTTAATTTATTTTTCTTTAAGAACTTTTTAATTAGATATCATATAAATGGTAGATAAATAATAAATAATAAATATTTTTTTGACGTCACAAAAGAAATATGCAACTTCCTGATCATGGCTACATGTGGCTTTCTAAAAATGCAAAAAGTCATCGCTGAGAGCAGATAAGAATTAAAATTATTAAAATTATTAAACCTCCAAAGTCTAAGACTCTAAACTATTGAGTCTCACATTATTCAAGTAAGACTTTTGTATTGCCTTGGCCTCTTATATAAAAGTTGATCTAGGAGGCCAATCCACAATATACTCTTGTGAACAATCTAATACTCTTACGAAAATGTCGCGCAATCCTTTTGAAAAAAGTGAATAAATACAGGATCCATATGAAAAAAATTAAGTTTTTAATAGTACTGGACCTCACTCTTTTTCAAAACGATTGTTCTATACTAACACATTCCACGACTGTATATAGTATTATTCTAATTCTAAATACCCTCTAGTCTCATTCACTTTATGTGTATTAACTCCTTTGATCCTACATAATTAATTTACTCACTAAGTACTACTTAATTAACTATTAATGACTCACTAAATAAACCATATAAGAGAAAATACAAGCTAGAGAGATTGAGGGAGAGAGAAACCTGCATCCTCATCAAAAGATCAGAACTCTGTTTCTTCTTAAACCGATTTTTCTTGTACTCCTCACGAACCCTTTCAATTTCAGCACGTTCTTCGAGAGTGCCTGCATTAGGGTCGAATTCCCAGTGTTCCCGCCCAATGAAGTTGTTTGTTGTGAACAGCCCTGGACCTCCTTCGGCTATCTTCAGCTTCCACATCCTCAATCTGCCACAAACACATGCACATTAATTAAAAAAAAAAAAAAAAACCCATCAAGTTGGTAATTATTTTGCTAAATAAATGCATATATGCATGGGAATTAGGGAGGAAAATATATTGTTTGTTTCCTACCTCGATCAGATGAGTATCAAGTGCTTGGGCAGGGTGGTATTTATCGCTGCTGAAGTCCATGTCGCTCAGCGCTCAACTGCATTTACAGTTGCAATTAATGTGTAGGCTGGCCGCTGGCTGGACGCTGGCCGCTGGACGCTGGCCGGTTGTTATCGTGCTTGCTTGTCTTGATAAACACGAATGAATCATGCTTTGAATATTAAGTTTACATTATTTAGTACAGATAACATTTAATACAATAGGATTCATTTAATTAATTTCAAATTAATTATAAGACATATTTTGAATTAAAAATTGCAAAAAATGGCAAAGAAATTAACTCTTTGTTTAATCTCCATCCCACTTTAATAAGGGAAAGAAGTCCAAAGTGAGAAATAATATTTGCAGTTTTGAAATGTGTAGTCCCCACATATTCCCTTTAAAAAAAGTAGATAAATCTAGAATATTTTCAAGATTGTCTATAGCATTACTTGTCAATTTTTTTTTTTTTTAACATTTCCCAAGTTTTTTTTTTTGAAACTTCATTCCCAATAACATTACTCATCAAATACAAAAGAGTTTTTTTATTTCGGATTTTTAGTTTTTCATATAATCATTACCTAATTATTACTCAAATACAAAAATCAATACAAATAAAAATAAAAATTATATTCAAACAATTTTTAAAATTTAGCTATCAACTTCCACAAATCCAAAACAACACTTATTTTAAAAAATACTTTGATTTAAACTTTTCTCTTTCATTTCTTAAAAATTAATTTCAAACAAATTCTCATATATTTCCAAAAACTTTTAAGTTTCTGTTCACAATTTTATAATTTGCGAGTCAATGATTTATGCCGATGAATTAATGAATGAAACTTAGACAAAACTACCTGGCTATTTCTATTTTTTAGTCAAACTTTGAATAAAATCATTTTAAAAAATGTATTTTTTAGTCAAAATAGCATACGGCTATTTTAGTTAAAATAAATTTAGTTTTGTTGAAGTACTTTGTCAAATTTGAGAAGCCTACTCTAGCAAAGTTAAACTTACCCTAGCTATTATTTTTTTGTTGCTGCCAAAAAAATTAAAAAAAAAAAAAAAACTTATTTGGAATCAATTAGCCTTATTACTTGTGGGAACATGACCTTAAATCTGATACCAAACTAGGAACATGACCTTAAAGAAAAAGAAAAAATACTTTCACTTCTGTTCATATTACTTGTTTTTCTTTGCTTCGTTTAATCTTTTGTTTTTTCTTCTACAAATTCAAATCACAAGTTAGTAATATGAATCAATATGATTGATTATAAGATATTTTAATTTTTTTTTCTATTTTTTTACCATTTTTTTTATTACCATTTGAATGGATTTTATTATTTTTTTTAGGAACAGACAAATTTCTCAAATATACCTATATATGGTACTAAATAACAGGTACGAAAAGATGAGTTTAAAAAAATTACCATTTTAAAATATTAAAAATTGGACTGTTAAAAAAATTACAAAGTATTAAAATATGATTGCTAGAAGAAAGGAAAATTAAATGGTGCATATATACGCAAAAATGGTGAAAAATGATGGTCTGTTTTTGCTAAATACGCAAAATCCAAATAAATACGGGTTTGATATACTGTTGACGCAGAGTTTCTGTTCATTTCCTTTGAGCTGTTGAAATAGGATGTCGGTTGGTCTAGCTAGCTACAGTCACTGTACGTGTCAGCAGCTGAGTAGATGCTTGTTACGTTAATGTTGCCTGTTTTAATATTGTACATTCTACAGTTCTTCTCTTAGGGTCATTAGTACTAACTAATCTTAGATATCCTTAAAATATGGCCGTCACTTTTGACTCGTTTTATTCATTTTGATTTGAGATCATATTCTGAAGGCAAATATTAATTATAGAATAGTACTATAACTATGAATTATAAATATAGATAGTGTTTTTCTTAATCATATTAATTAATTGCCAACTAAGAATTGAACCTAGTTTTTTTCTTTTCAATTTTGATTTTTTTATATTACGATAAGATTATTTTTTAATAATATTTTTATTTAAAAATTTTGAATTGTGTTTTTGTACTTTGCTTTAGTAATATTTGAAAAGAAAATGAAATTAAATGGATTGAGAACTGTAACCAAAGGAGACTTAAGCTGTCAAATGGTGGATGGTCATGTAAACTCCTAACCACGACTATATATATAAAGGAATAAAAAAAAAAAAAAAAACGAATTGGACAAGATCGATTGGCTACTGTGGCTTTGCTTATTTCTCTTGTTTGGGAGTAGGGAACGAATTGGACATGCATGCAGCTCTACGAATGAAATGAGTTTGTTTAAATTAGATTTTTCCAACATCTGGTATCGGATTTGGTCTTCTTTTGTTCATAGCCCAAAAAACTAGTTCAGTTTTCGTAACTAAATGAAAAGCAGCTGACTGAGCTGAGCATGCTAGATGGAAGTAGTGTAGGCACCTACAATCTAGCACCTAATTTGTTAAGCCGCGTAACTCTTATGAAAAAGAGTGATATTTATTATTAATTTTTTATTTTCACATAAATTTTATATTTACTCATTTTATAGAGGGATTATACAGTTCTTACGTACTTTGCAACTATAAATTTCATTTTTCTTTCTTTATTAATAGGCTCTACCGACCAGCACCCCTGCTACTCTTTATGGTCGTTAAAAAAATAAATACTACTTGTTTCTTCCTTCTCATGTACAGTTGCCTTAACACCTAGGTGAGTATAGCATTAGGAGTTTGCATTGACAAATAGGGCAATTGAAAAATCAGTACATCGATTTTCAAATGTTTATAATTCGAGACTTCATTTTTTAGGTTTCGTAAAATTAATATATAAATTTAAAAAAAAATTAAAATTCATTGTGATTCTTCTATTTGAAAATTAACAAGAGGATTGCCACACATGATACATTATGCCACGTGTCAGCCTATGCTTAGCTGGCATGGATATTGATCATGTCATGTATCAGCCAAGCAAAGACTGACAAGAGATATCCCTTTAGGTTTATAACAAATGACAAAGATACCTAATCGAGAGTTTCTTGAAATTTAGGTATAAATTTTGCGAAAATTGAAAATCCATATGCTAATTTTACAATTAAACCTGATTAAGAAATGAAATGTAGACTGAGATACCATTTGATACGTGAGTATTACCTAAAATACCACTTTAAAACTTTTTTTACCTCGAGGACAAGTGTGAAAAATGATCTAACTATATAACTCACAAGTACAAAGATCGAAGTAATAATTTAACTAAAAAGTACAAAACAATCAGAAAAATACGCGCAGTCTAAGAAGACCAATTGCATCAAGTTCACATCAAAATTATATTGAAACTTAAAATTTTATTTGTTTTATTTTCCTTTGTTTATCACTAAAAATAAAATATTGGAACTTAAAAAGTTTACGATGCTGATGTCGTTTTGTTGCTGAACGCATGAGGTTTTCTTTGGCAAGCAAGGGCTAAGTTTGTTTTCTTTGCTTTAATACTTTAGGTAATGAGCGCAGAGAGAGGAAGAGATCTAGAGGCGGAGGAAAGAGGGTGCAACCCATGTTTACCCGCCCTCTGCAGTAGGATTGATCTCGCCGTAGCCTGGTCCTCCTTCACAAATCTTGGTTCTATGTAGGGCTGTAAGCCAATCTGGACCAATAGTCTTATTAGTCGGTCTCGAGAGTGGTTTTTTTGGACTGGACCGGACCGAGACTGACCGAATGTGTGTATATATATATTTAAATATATATATTTTTATATATTTTTAATATATTAACTTATATGGTAGTTGTATAAGTTAACTACGTAATTTTCATCTAATGAATCACTATTGACCATATATAAAATGAAATTATTTAATATTCATTACTCATATATAAAATGTTAAAGTGATTACTTATTTTAATTGCACTAATTTAATTAATTTTCTGTCAAAACAAAAGAGAAAAAAATTGTTCACAAACCAAATTGGACTGATCAGATTGATAGCTATCGATTCGGTCCGACAAAAATGGTGGACCAAAATTTTCAGTATGTGACCAGCACCCCACTTCTCGGGACCGGACTAATTAGACCCCTACTTCTGTGAAGAAACTTAGCAATTTAGATATACACACCTTGAATTAGCTTAGATTAGCCACCATTCCAACGAAAGCTATGCGACTTTAGGTACTAAGGTGGCTAAAGCCGAGTGTAGGTTTTGTAAAATTGAGTTTTGATGGATGTTGCTTTGGGAATCCAAGTGAATGTGGTGGTTGTAGAGTTATTAGAAATAATATGGGTGAATTGATTGCTAGCTTTTCTAGCTATCATGATTATGAAACTAATATGATGGTTGAAGTCAAAGGATGCTTGGACGATGTGAAGTTGTGCTTGAAATTGCAACTTTTGATGGTGATGATTGAATCCAAGGATTATTGTAGACTGGTAGCATGGAAAGAGTGATGTTTATAAGGCAGTAAAGGATGAATGGGAGAGGATGTTAGCTTGCTCGAGCCTCAGTTATTTCTTTCTGCCATGTCTTCAGAGAGGTTAATAAAGTTGCATTTCGCTTAGCAAAGGAGGGGGCTAAAGGCCGAATTGATAAGTTTTCTACTTCTAGTGTCCCAAAGCTCCGCAATGGTCACATTGGGAGAACCACGTCCCTTACCTTTGGATTCATGATTGAGGTGTTGCTGTGATGTGCGAGAAATAGACATGGCAGTAGTCTTAGACGTTGGTGCAGGGAAATGAAAAAGGCGTTGCTTCTCTTCTTAATGAAGAATGGAGTAGATCTTGTTGACAGAAAGGAGTGGGTCCATGGCCAAGATCTGACTTCGAATGGATGCATATGAGTCATATGGCCCACTAGAAATTGGAACACATGTTTATGAATCCAGCCAAAATTTTCACTCAAGGCTTTACATGAAAACACGTGGACTCTTGTTCCTCGTGAATTTCACATGTTGGTTATTGGCTGCAAATGAGTTTTTAAAACTAAACTCAATGCTGATGGCACACTTAATTTCTTTAAAGCACGATTAGTTGCTAAAGGCTTTGTTCAGGAAGATGGTGTTAGTTATAATGAGACATTTTCTCTGGTTATAAAAAGGAGCACAATTCGGATTATTATTACGGTTGCCTTGAACAATTGGTGGTCCATTCATCAACAAGATGTCAATAATGCATTCTTGCATAAAGATATTCAAGAATCAGTCTACATGGAACACCCACCAGGTTTTGTACATCATACTCTCTCGCTTTTGTTTGCAAATTAAATAAAACTCTTTGTGGATTAAAATAAGCACTGCGTGCTTGGTTTGGCAAGTTTAGTAGTTTTTTGTAGCACGACTGACTCTTCACTATTTGTTTGTCATTCTCATCATGACACTCTTACTTTATTGCTATATGTCGATGCTATAGTCTTAACCTGATCTGACCCTGCATCTCTTAATGATTTTATCTCTATTTTGAGTCAACATTTTGCTATGAAAGATCTTGGTCCCTTCCACAATTTTCTTGTTATTCAAGTCACTCACACTAGCACCGATCTTGTTTTCTTACAGACTAAATATGCTCTAGGCATCTTAGAGTGTGCTCAAATGAAAGTTGCAAATCCATGGGGACCCCTATGATGCCCAAGACTCAGGGGTGTCAAATCATGTTAACAGATCGTGTTCGTGTCGTGTCAAGACATGTATATTATACTTAATGGGTCAACCCGAACACTACCCGTTAAGGGTTTTGTGTCAAAACCTCAAACCCTAACAGGACCCATTAAGACAGTTGGTTGACACGACACGACCCATTTTGACTCTTTACTGAATACGAAATAGATTGACATGATACGACACGACCCAATCCATTTCAACCCATTTATGTTAATGGGTTGAACAGACCCATTTCAGTTCATTTGACTTGATCGAGCTTATATAAATATTAAAATATAAACTGAAGGTCTTACCTCGAACACTATTCTCAGACCCTGCTCAATATCGTAGCATAGTTGGTGTTCTTTAATATCTTACTCTTACTCGCCCAGATTTCTCTTATAGTGTTAACTACGTTTCTCAACTTATGCACTCTTCGACATAAGCTCATTATAAAATGGTCAAACGTATACTACGATATTTACAAGGTATTGTTGATCTTGGCTTACAATTTAGTTCAAATTCTACACTTGATCTATATGCCTTTTTAGATGTAGATAAGACATGTTGTCTTCTCACCAGGTGCTCCACCACTGGGTATTGTGTTTTTCTAGGAAGCAATTGCATCACTTGGATTTGATTTCTCTTACGTGACCTTCGTGTTGCTCTTTCCTCTCCACCACTTCTTCTCTGTGACAAATCGAGTGTTGATCTCTACATGACAGTCAATCATGTATTCCATGATCAACAACGACTAGGGTGTCTGCAAGATTGGTGAAATTTTGAAAGTAATCAGTAAATAGAGCTGCCCTTCTTTAGGGTTGCAAGTTGGTAGTGGAGGTTCATGGAGAGAGCTTAAGAAGAAGCAGTAAACATGCTTTCTAGGGTAAGCCACATTGCACGTGAAGTAGTACATTTGATGTTAGGAATGATAAGAGAAAAATAAAGCAAAAGGTGGAATCAAACACACATGACACAAGGTTTACTTGCTTCGAGAATGTGCCTAGGTCCATGGAACTACAAATGATTTTGTTCAAATGATAATCAAAGATACAGTGCAGCGGTTATACAAGATTTTAATACAATATATAGTAAATCCTAATTACCTATTAGGGTCGGGTTAAGATCCAAAAACGAGTTAGAATTTTTTAGAACCCATTTATAATAGGATCCCAACCCTACACTATGAATATATAGTCTAAGCTGTAAAGGGTCATAATAAGTTATAGTTATGTTGTTGAAATAGCATTGAAATTTAATTTAATGTGAAACCCTTCCAGGATGTTTAGTGATGATTGTTACGATAAATGATGGATGTGTATCATACTTTTAATGAAGTTAAATAGTTGTATAAGTGTCTAAAGTACCAGAGACACAAAAAGAACTTTATCTATATGAATATAAGAGATAGGAACAACTTCTAGCAAAAGTTTACTCTATTAAATGTTCATGAAAGTCAAGATGGAGTACATGGATTAGTCCAAACTAATTAGGGAGCTATCTTGCTAAAATTGTATGGAATCATGTGTGTGGTATTTTCATACCTAACATATAAAGTCTTGGTTTAAACCTAGGCCACCATTGACTTTATTAGGGAATTTGAGATACTTACCATAATTGAAGGTTTAAGTCACAACATACCTTCTTGTATGCATGAGGATATCAGTATTTGATTAGAAATTTAATGTGACGACCCCATGTTTCGCTTGTGATTTGGCAAATCCGTGACGTTGGGATATTGGCCACATGGGTCATGCACCCCTCGCTCAATGTGAATAAAAGCGTGTGCTCGCATGCTCAATAATAGGCTGCAGTTATTTTGCATCGAAAAAATAAAAAGGATGGTCAATTAAAATTAATTATACTACCAACAAAAAATTTATATTACATCACTACAATACCCATAAGTCACGTCTCAAATCCTTAAGTAGAGAAATAATAAAGTCATTCTATTCTAATTGTGAAAAAATCAAGTATAACACTTAATTGCAACAAGGGAACAATACCAATCCTCATTCTTCTGGCGGAGCCGATCCTTCTTACTCATAACAGCCACCATAGTCATCATCTGCATCAAAATCTACGGCTTAGAGGAGCGAAATCGTAGTGGGACTATCATGGTGAGATTTTATAAATTCTTAGTAAGTAGAACCAAGTCTAACCCTTAAAAAAAATACATGTAGGCAGAAAAGAAAATTATGCATACATTTAATCCAAGCAAAGAAAATGTTAATTAATGCGACACAAGTTACCAAGTTAAACGTAACCCAATAGACCTCTTGGCTATCTCCCATGACCAACTATACGAACGTGTCTAGCCTCTGCCAATAAAGAGGCATCCACTGGACCTGAGACATTTATACCCTCTAGATCTCAGTTTAGTTTACTTGGCCAGATACATTTATACACTTTGAAACCATTTTAAGAAGCACACATTGGACCCGAGACATTTATACCCTCTGAGTCTGATCATTGTACTTGGTCCAAGACATTTATACCCTCTTGAACCATTTAAGAAGTCACACACCAAAGTCGATACATTTATACCCTCGGAGTTCGATCATTTTACTTAGCTTGAGACATTTATACCCAGCTTTGCGTTTGAATTATTAGCATTTCAATTTTATTCATACAATGAGTCTTTAATGATTTCGAAGATGGGGCTTGATTTTCGGCTTTTAAGTTTTGTCTTTGAATTCATATCTGGATGGTTATATACTCATAACTATATTAATAGATTTTAAAGGCATGTTTTGATTATGGGCTTAATTTCAATCTTTATACATATTCATGGGCCTTTGGGCTAATTTACAGTTAATAGGTTTTTACCTATTTTAGTAGATGCCCAGTTGTATTTCTTTTGAATAATGAAGGTAATGCTACAACATCCTTATTATTTAAAAGAATAAATAAATAAATTTGGAATCTCATTATAACTAATTCATAAATTTTAAGTATTTATCCCTATAGGGAAATCTTTAATTTTTGTGATTTAATTAGCATAAGAAAATGATTTTTGGTATTGACGATAAAATTTGTCTTCTACCTAGAAGTGTGGATAATTTTATTTGTTAATATTCGGAATAATTTTTCTTATAAAAAAAGATAAGTAAATTTATACTGTTATGCAGCTTTTTTCCAAAGGAATGCTAAAATTTACTTGAATTCATAGCATTAGAGTTTTTATTGGTTTTTGCAGCTTTTGTTCCACAATCCTTAATTGATGGGTTTTATTTTATCAAACCATTTCACCAAGCACATACCGGGCCCGAGACATTTATACCT
>QEOT01000352.1:34769-77598 GCA_003123785.1 Pterocarya stenoptera
GTCAACCCAAGGAATTTCAGTCCATTTTAAACATTCAAGAGTAGATAGGAGAGTTCCACTAGAATAATCCCCCTCCCCATCCTAGAACTTGGGATTTTGATAAAACAAAACGACCAATGCATGACTTAAACCAATTAAATAAGCATAAATAAAACATAAATATAATTAATGAAACTTACAACCCTTTTTTTTTAAGAAGAGCCGGTAGCCATACACATAGCGGCCCCGTTCCAAGTTTATTCATAAGCCTTCACTTATGACAGATGAATACCGTGGTAACATCATTACACTTGGGGGTTTACAGGATAAAACGCTATAAACTAACCCAAACCAAGTGTCAAAACAATCCAAAAAGAAAACAAATTCTAACAAGCCTAACACAAAAAACCAACAATACTGAAAAAAACTAAACAAGCCTTAAGAAAAAGCCAAAAAAAGCAACAACAAAAGCAATGCAAATCACAACTTTACATACATAAAAATGCCATAAGTAAGTTAGAAGCTAAATTACACAATTTTGGGCATAATATAAATGTAACATAGGTTGAAATGAGAGACGTTCTAGGGTTAGACTATCACTTAATCCTTATAAAAACTTAACTTTCGAACTTTTGAAAGTTAGAAAGTTAAGTTTCTAGGAGTTAATTTACAAAATTATCCCTTAACTTTTGAAAAATTATAAATTTGTCCCTAAACTTAAGGAAATTTCAAACGAACCCCAAAAAACTTGTCAAAAATATATATCTTATGTAAATTTCATCCTAAGTTCAAATACCGGCTTAGAGTTTACAAAAACTAAGCCCTACTAGAACAACTCCTCTAGGCCAAATATGGCGCCCTCGACCCCCGCTTGGGTTTTTGCAGAAGTCATGACATCGGGATGTTGGCCGCTCGAGTCATACACCCTTAGCACATTGTGAATGCAATATAATAGTGTGTAGTTAATTTGCAGCGGAAAATAAAAAGGACAGTCAATATATAATTCTAACAATCCCACAATTTAAAGCTACATCAAAAAGCAATTACCCATAAGCCATAAGTCCTCCAAACTCTGATGAAAGAATATTACAATCATCCAACAAAACATTAAAAATATCCAAATATTAATAACTTTTATTACAAAAGGGGGAGATCCTCAATCTTCACTCTCCGAATGGAGCTGGACTTCCATTCCCGCAATCTCCCTCAACATCAAAGTCTATGATTATGTGGGGTGAAACCACAGGCAAGAACACCATAGTGAGATTTCGTAAAATCTCAATAAGTGAAACCAGAACTAACAATCAACATTCAAGCAGGTGGAAAAATGTGAAAATTATACCAAGTAGACATTTAAGAGGACATTGTAATTTTCCAAATACTAGTATAAACACATTTCTCACACAAGCCCCACACATTCAAAAATTGTGTTTTAGATTCGAAAGTAAACATTTGATTAAAGTATGCACCATACTCTGGCTCCCTTCGTCATACCACAGGTAATGACTGTGCATGTGAATTCGTAACGAGCAATACCCAACTCTGCGCCTGATGTGTACGTAACCAGGCATTCTCTAGCCTCTGCCAGTAGAGAGGCAAAGAAGTCGACCTGAGAGTGTTATCGTCTTGCCCGAGCCTAGGGGACGTCACTCAATTTTATGTGCTCCCAAGTAACCAAAGGAGCTCCACCGAGATAATGCTCTTAGCTTGGGGTCATGATATGCACTTACCCACAAAATACCCGTTTGACAACGAAAGCCAGAAATTTTTTCATATATCAGCATATACAACGAAAGAGAACAATTATGAAAATATTAATGGCAAGTAACAGCTATAATGCATACATGCAATAGTTAATAAATGAATGACATAATGACAACATTAATTATGAATTTAAACAAAACAAAAAAAATTCACAACAAGCAAAACCACACCATCACAGCAGCTTCAACTTTTGTTCCCAACGCTTCACGGGACCCTTGACCGCAGGTTCACAACCTCTACGATTTATTCACAACGCTTCACGGCCCACAACCATAGATCCAAATTCCCAACGAGATTGCACAACACAGATTCACAATTCTCCAACTGCAAGTATTTAAAAATTTCGTTCTAGAACCAATTACAATCACGAAGGTTATTTTTTTTTTGGATGAACGAAGGTTCTGAGCTTTGCCTACCGGTCACATTTGTTCTTGTGGGTGGGTGACATGGTGGCTCTCCAATTAGTCTATGGAGTCTCAGACAGAGGGGCATAGTGTGTTTGTGTGTGTGTGTGTGTGTTTTGTGTGTATGGGTTGCTACACAGAGGGACAAGGTTAGAGAATCAGATTTGAACGTGAGCAGAACAAAACATGACAAGGTGAGAGGCAGAGGAGCTTACTGTGGTAGTGTTTGAAGGGAGGAGCATAGCAGTGGCGGTGGCTGGAGTTAGCGTTTCACTTAGTAGTAGGGGTAGAGGCAGAGGTAGTGTGTGGAAATTGATAGGGAAGCTTACAATGTGTGAGTGGAGGTGGAGGATGGTGGTGGTCATACGAACTACGATGGGTGTTTGTGGGTGGCGGATCACGATAATAGTGGTGAATCCCTAAAAAGGAGAAAATAATAAAAAAAAGACTAAAGAAAGAAGAGGGAATGAAAGAGGGTGAGAGAGCTGGGTCTCGCCGTGGAGGTTGGGATAAGAATAGGAGGAAAGACTGAGGTGCTTTGAAGAGGAGGGGGCCTCGGCCTATTTATTGGTCGAGCCACCCTGTTATAGGCGACATGAGGGGGGCTCGGATTGGTGGGATGAGCAGCAGTTAGACATGGCAGAGGAAAGGTCGATCTCTCTAATGCATGGTTGCATTTGATAGGGTGTGCATGGGTGGTACTGAAACACATGGCTGAAATCAAGGGGAGGCAAAGAGAGAAGGGCAACGTGGATTGGGGTAGTAAGGATGGTGGCCATAGGGTTTAGTGGAGGTGGGGACCATGAGGTGGTGGCAACGGGCGTGGATGGCGGAGTAGAGCTCATGTGTCATTGCGGGAGAGAGAGACATTAGGAGAGGATGTACAACGCGGGAGAGAAAGGAAGGAGGGGGAAAGGGAGGGAGAAGAAAAGGATAGGGTTTTTAACCCTCAAGCCCCTAGACAATGTCGTATAGGTAAGGGGGTTGGGCCTTTTTTGTTTTTTCAACTAGGCTTCTACATGGGCGAAGCCCTCAACACACACCCAACAACACTTAATAGAATCAGATCATAGGCTTCACACCAAAAATCATATTTTTGCTTGCTACTTGTCCATTTAACACGTTAACATGCTTAATATAAAATAACAACTCTCAAATATCACATCCTTAGTTATAAAATTATGCCAAGACATTAAATCACACATTTTACAAAAACCTAAACTAACCACTTCAAAGAAGAACACAAAACAAGATTAGGTCAAACCGTACCTAATCTTGGTATTCTTGGTCTAATACTCTCATTTTAATACCAAGGAATCTAAAAGTTCACAAATCTCACTTCTAACTTGTTAACTACTCTCAAACCTAGTTGATAACATGCTTTACTAAGTAACAAAACTCCGCTTATACATGAAATGAGTCTCGACTTGCATAGAAACCATGGAACCCGAAACATAGCATGCTTGGCCTTGAACATAGAGACTAAATCATTCATTTAAATGTAGTAAAACCTTGAGACAACACATTCATATACCTCAAATCAAGTTCTAACTAGATCTAAACATCAAAATCTAACATTTCTTAGCAAATAATCCCACCATAACAAACTTAAACCTGAGAGCCTCCAAATCATGCTTAAAAATTATACCCTTTGCATGTTTATAAACAATCCAACAAAGACCTAAGTCATAAACCTTTACAAATCTACTTAATCTAAAGAAAACTTAATAAAAAAAAGGTCAGAGCCAAAAAAAATGAAACCCTCTGTCTCTAAAACTCACTCGTCCGATCACAACTGAGGGGAGGGGGAGCTTTGGCTTCCTCTTCCCCTTCCTCTCTCTCCTCCCTCTCTACCGTCGTCTCCGACGATTTTCTTGTTGTTTTTTTGTTTTTCAAGTTTCGCTGAATAAAGGGAGGGTGGTCCAATTTGAGCTTCTCCGGTGACCATTTCCTACACGCATACCTCCGGCAGAACCCTCACCCGCCTATCTTGCAGCCGTCTGCTTTGGGCGCCATTCGGAGAGGCTTGTCGCACCCCCTTGCGGATTACAGAGAACGCATGGCGTTCTCGAGCCACCAGTATCACACTACGTCGGTGCCATGTGCAGTAGCTTAGGGCCCAGTATACTGGCACTGTCTCGACCAGCCGATTGGCTTCTTCCCAGAGTGGTGCGTGTCTTTCAAGCGCCACCACCGACTCCTTTTGTAGTGTTTGGTTGTTCTATTTCCAGTTCTGTTTTTTTTGTTGGGTTTTGTTGTAGGAATCTGTATTTTCGACTCTATGTCGGTATGTTATATTGGTGTTTTGTTTTGTTGGTTTTATTTATAGGAAAATAAAGTGAAATAGGCTATTGGACTTATGTCCATAGCTGTGTTGGGTTTCTCCCTCCTCTAGGTTGGAGGATGGGTGTGGTAGTTACTTCTCCTCCTTTGGAGGATGGATTTTGGTTGGTTTTACCTCTGTTTTATACAAATTTGGATGCTCTCTTTTGAGAGGATTTGAAGTTTAGACAATGTCGTCGCAAAGAAATTTGTGTACAGGAAGCTTTCAACAGGAATTAGTTTGACTTGTAATTTTGAGTCACAAATGTAACTTCCTTATGTAATGAATGAAATAAGGTCTATTTCCTATTAAAAAAAAAATCTACTTAATCCATAGATCAAAACTTTAGGAACAAGATTTAAAAAAAGACGAAGCCATAGATTCAAGATCCTTAAGCTAAAATAACAAACTAAACCAAACAAAACTCATTTGAAGATTCAGTTATATCATTTTGTAAATCGGACAAAAAATATTTTGTTAAAATCTAATATGCTCTAAATCAAACCATAAAATTACACAAAAATCAGTTCAAAAGATCATGGAACTGAGATTTACAAAACTTTTCTTCAAATCAACAAAAACTTCCAAACTTAACATCAGACTCTCAAACCAAACCCCATCACACTAAAATACCAACAACCAACCTCCAAACCTCCAATAAAATTAACCAACACTCTCCCACACATTAAAGACTTAAAGCTTAACAAAATAAAATATAATAGATTTAGCTAGGCAAGAAGACTTACAAAGTTGGAACACAAAGAAACAAGGAAATTTTTCTCCAAAGCTATCTCTCTCTCAATTTACTCTCTTGGAAGGAAAAGAAAAATGCTAAGCGTGGGAAAGATGGAGGGAGGCGTGGAGCTTAAAGTGAGATGATATGGGGGCTAACCTTGGGTGATTAGTGGTGTGACCAATTGATGAGAGGGTTGCTTGATTGGTTGGGCAAAATCCATAGTGGTTGAGACTTGGTGGTTGACCGATTGAGTGGTGATGGGAGTAGGTGGGTTGCTTAGGTGTGATGGCCACTATTTGGATTAGGGTACAAAGTTGGTCACGGGAGTGGTCATTCAAATGAGGGTTGCTTGTGGAAAAGGTTAAGTGGAAGGGAGGCCATTCAGTGGACTAAAAATCTCTATACTTGATTGTATCATTTTGGTGTTTAGTTAGGGTTTCATGCGGGGTTTTAGATCCAATCCTAATTGGGTTGGTCAATTGAGTGTACCATAGTGTAAGGGGATGGATGAAGATGTAAGAGGAAGTACATGAGTGGTTGGTTGCTTGTAGAATTGGTTTAAACCAATGAGAGAATCTTGCTTAGTTAAATCGAGTAGTATTACTAATGGGGTTTGGGAGTTTTGGGGTTTTGATGGTTGTCGATTGTTGTACTTGAGCGGTTGGAATAGTGTAGTGGTGTATGAAAGGCATGGAGTTGTAAGAAGGCATGTAGGTTGCTTGATTTTGCTTTCATCCACCTTACACATTTGAACTCCACTTGACAAGTGTAAAGTGTGCTCCAAATGAAGCTTTGTGATGGTGCCATGTGTCCAAAAAATATTTATAGTGATCCTCGACTAATTTGGACATTCAACATGGTGATTTGATGACTATTTTGACCAAACGCCATGTGAAGTTCTCCCAATGGTCTACTATTCATTTGAATAACTCGAAACTTTTTATTGCAACATAAAATTCTAAATATTCATACGAGTCTAATTGTGCAATTCAATTTGTCAAATTATACTCCTAAGTGCCTTAAATAAATCAAAAAGAAAATCTATCTCTGTAGCAGATCGTAATGTGATTACATTAACGGACTAAAACCTAACCAATTGCTTGATTCTCAAAATTCTTTTGGGATTTCATGACGTTTCTAAGATCTAAAGAAATTATTTTCCATTCAATTTCTTTCGGGTCACTACTATTGTTGTTTGTGAGATTAAATATGTGGTTTTATTGAATGTCACTTATTATCTATTTTTGTGGAATTATTACTATGAGTATTTGCATAGTATTGGCTTGGTGGTAAGAGTATGTTGATCCCCTTCGGTTTGGATGCAACAGGTCTTGGCCCAAGGGGCATCCGCACTGCCCAACCGAACTGATGACATGGGCACACAATGCTTCAAAAATTAATTCAACTAAAAGTGCTGTTGGGAGACACCTAACCAGTTGACCAGGCATGCCATTTGGCCTTTAATTGAAACATTATACTCTTTAAACTAATAACTGCAATTTGAAAAGTCACAAGTTATGGGTTGTGATCTTTTGCAAGGCGTCACTTCATTCTCTATATATAGGGGATGTAACCCACAAATTTAAACATTAAATGATCCTCCCATGATTTATAGTCACATACACAATTTTGTAAAGAAACTACGAAGGAAAAAACTTCAAAATTTCTATCTGTTATTGTATTATGTAGGTGGATTATTTATAACCCGGTAGCAAAATATCTCGAGTGGGGACAAATATCATCATAAAGATAGCGTTCTACAAGTATCAAAGTCGCATTTATTTTTTCAGATTACTATATCCGCTAAACTTTCTTCAACAATTATGTAGGTAGTAGAACTCGGTTTCGGTATTCCCCAAGAGCCCATTAGGGGATAATGTCTCTAAATGCTGCGTAGTTTAGTCCACCATACCTATAAAACACTCCTATAACTTCCTGCACGTTGGCATATTATTCATCCATTAGGAAACATAAAATAGTTAATTAAGTAAATGTCAGTGCTGAATGTTGAATAAAACATGAAATTGTTAGTACCTGTTGAGGAAAGTCGCCATCTTTAGTTTGGGAATTGATCAATACCCTTACTCCATGATGAATTGGTGTTGGATCTATCTCAGCCTGAAATTGAATAATTAAAAAATATTCCCTCACAATCTACATGACAAAGGGGTGTTAATATTTTTTTTCCTAAGAGTAGTAATTGCCTTAAAATTTCAGTACCTCTCAAACTTTGAGTGATCCAATATATACTTATATACTTCAGACTATGCTCATGACAATTTTTTAAAAGAAAGAAATTCAAAATCTGAAGATTTTTGTGCTGATGATTTGATATAACCTGATCATCGAGGAGAAAAATGATAGACTTAGTTATAACCGTCCGGCGTCAATGAGTGTTAACACAGCCCATGCAGTTTGGACAACATGTTCTCGGTTGCCTTCTATATCCGTCCACACCTGTTTCACATTAAATAAACTCGATTTCATGACTCTTTTCATTTTCCATCCCTTTTCTGGATATGGCTTGATCTTAAACAAGTTGTTCATACCTTGTTGTGGCTTGATAGGAAACTCTCTCCCCACCCACCATTTGGTAACTGCTTTGATATAAAAAACTCACAAGCTTTTCGTAATGCTGCACAGTTTTTGTAGTTTCTTCCGCAAGCAACCAATCCTGCTACAGCAAACCATGTACCATAGGTGTAGCAAATCCCCCACTTTCCATACCTATACTCACTTATAGAGTCAGTACATCAGATATATATTTTATATGTAAGAGTAGTTCTTTTTTTATTATATACATAGAGAAATATAATTTGGGAAAAAGGTATGATTAATTACCATGATCCATCAGTTTCTTGAACATCTTGAATGTATTGAGCTGCCTTCGAAATGCTATTGTCTATCTTCATTCTTCGGTGCTTGGGATAGAGTTTCCTGAAGAGTGCAAGAGCTTGAAGTGTTGACGAAGTGCACTCTACATACCTATATATAAGGGCGAAAACTCTGATGTTAGGTTGAAAATATGGCGGAAATTGCAGTTGGATGAAGTTATCTCATGGATCTTACTCTCGCTCAAAGATAGGATCCTCAAAGACCTCTGATGGGTTGAACTTCTGTGAAAAATATATACAAAATTTATGTTTGCAAGTGCAGATTTGGCACCATGATTTCTTATTCTAATTATGGACATGAGACTACTATTTTATCATAAGGCTTACATGCATCCATTGGGATGCTCTTCGAGGCTCCCATGCTGGGAAACCACCATTTCCACTCTGTAGTGGCAATTGAAAGAAAGTCGATTACTCAAGAGGTGAAGACTTTTAAAGATGAAAATGAGTCAAAAAAATACAGAATACGTCAGTTGAGTTTTTACTTGTAGAGAAAGAATGACATTAACGGCATCATAAAACCGCTGATTCTCCGTTTTCCCCCTAACAAGGTCGGTGGATATTTGTGATAACAAGAGTGAAACCTGTAGTAGAGAATGTATCATTTTTGTATAAATGTATTTCGATAGCAATGAGACATTATTACCTTCAACCCTTCTCCTGTGACGTTAGAGACTTGCCATCAGTAGTCCTGCATTGAGAGTCTCCATGATCCTTTAGTCATGAACCTGTGCATACCTTTGACGTCCCCGGAAGGATCATCTTGGACCTAGAAAAAAAAACTATGATTAAGTTAAAAAAAATCATATTCCATAAAACCATGCTAGGGAATATAAAATGAATTTAGCTGGTTTGTCAAAATTTAGGCATATAGTTTGATTGTTTTGTTTTAACCTATAATTACATTTTCTTCTTGTAGCCAGGTTTTTAATCTTAGGTTTAACATTTTTTGTAGGCCTTGTTTGGCGACAGAGATGTTCTTATCTCATCTAAAAACTTCTCATATTTTTCTTCCCAAACATCACTAAAACATAAAATATTTTTCAATTCTAAATTTTTAAATTTTTTATTCAATCAATACCTAATCATTCTCCAAATACAAAATCCTAAACAACTTTCCCAAACTTCAAAATAAAATACAAAAAATAATACAACATTTTCAAATTTTAAAACAAAAATAACATTAAAAAATTATATCTGAACAATTTTTTAACTTTATAATATTTTACTCAAAATGTTTTCTCTCATTTCTCAAAACTCATTAAAACATCTTAAGTCAAATCATTTCATTACTATTTACAAAACTCTCACAATTTCTCATCTCAGCTCACTACTCTTAAAAATAAAATTAGGCACCGTTAGTTTTTAAAAGAAAAACTTATGGATAATTTTGAAAAATATTCTGACCTGTGAAGCCTTTATAAAATCATGCGCTTTACGCAGGGTTTGTGCTTACTCCTCGTTTAGATCACAAGCCATAATAGCTTGAATCGCAAAAACAGCAACGCACGTCTGACAGCTCAAGCTCTGCAACACCCAAGTCGATCTGGCATCATTCCTTATATTTCATGTAGAAGATAAAATCTTCAGATGAATCAAAATTTTGGGTTCTTTAGGGTTGAGTACTATTGAGTAATGATTTAAGTATATAGTGATCATATTACCTGAATTTTCAAGCCATCTTCCGCAACCCAATAGTAGTCCGGAAGTCTGGCTAAATCAAACTTATATGCCTCCGAATTTGGATCTTCAACCCAATGGGCCATCAGACACAACACCTTTCAAAAGAAAGCAATTAACTTTACAAAATTTATATAGTTCTTTCATAACACTTGCACAAAAATATTTTGCTCTAGAAAATGTTTCTTCATTTTGATTGAATTGAAATACATGTAAGACTTATTATTTACCTTTTGAACGCATCCAATGCATAGATATCTGTTCATCTCATCTTCATAACGAACATGACCAATGGCAGCTTTTAGTGCCTTCTCTCTCAACATTGAAAATGGCCAATGCTTCAGAAGAGGTTCGGTAAAATGGTGAAGAAAACCCCATGCCAAATCTTGTATCAGAGGATGTGCATAGTACAGGTCCTCCTATATTAATTCTCAATATGTAAAGAATGAAGCCAAGAAATATGCAGAGCACTGAGTTGTATTTTTTGAATTAATTACATGAAATGATAGTATAGCTTATATACTATTTACAGCAAGTGAGTAATTTGCAGGAAAGTAATATTTAAAATAGTCTAAGCAAACTAACATGAAGTCCTATAACAGAAAAATTGAAACAATACAATACTATCTCTACTACCCCCCTTCAAGCTGGAGCATGGATTTTGGAAGACCCAGCTTGGAGACCAGCGTACAAAACAGAGGATAGCCTAATGGTTTAGTGAAACAATCAGCTAATTGATAATGAGAAGAAACATGAAATAGCTTAACAATATATGCTTGAACCTTGTCACGAAGTGACAATCAATTTCTATATGTTTTGTTCTTTCATGAAACATAGGATTAGTGGCAATGTGAATGGCAGCCTTGTTGTCACAATAGAGAGTAGGAGCTTTAGAATGAGGAACTTGTAGATCTTGAAGCAAAGAAAGTAACCACATGACTTCAGAAACTGTGTTGGCCATAGCTCTATACTCAGATTCGGCTCAGGATCTTGAAACAATACTTTGCTTTTTGGATTTCTAGGAAATGAGAGACTTGCCAAGGAAAATACAAAATCCTGTGACAGATTTCCTAGTATCATGACAGCCAGACCAGTCTGAGTCAGCAAAGGCAGTCAAGTGAAGAGGAGAGTGTGCAGAAAAAAAATAAACCTTGGCCAGGAGAATTCATAAGATATTGCAGGACTCTTTGAGCAGCATGAAGATGAGGCAATCGAGGAGAATCCGTGTATTGGCTCAAAGTATGGATTGCAAAGGTTATATCTGGCCGTGTGATAGTAAGATAGAGCAATCTGCCCACTAGTCTCCTATATGAAGTGGGATCTTCTACCAGAGAACCATCATTTAGAGAAAGCTTGAGGTGTTGTTCAATTGGAGTTTTGACAGGTAGAACCAAGGAATCCAGTGTCTGATAAGATCTCTAAAGTATATTTCCTCTAAGAAAGAGAGGTTCCAGAACTATTTCTTGCAACCTCCAAACCCAAAAAATAATTCGAAGACCTTAGGTCCTTAAGTTTGAACTGTTGATCAAGAAATGTTTTGAAAGTGGTGACAACTGCCATATCATTGCTAGCAATGAGGATGTCATCCTCATATACTAACAAAGCAATAAAAGTAGTTCCATGAAGCCATGTAAACAAAGAATAATCTGCTTTTGATTGTTTAAAACCAAGATCAAGAATGGTAGATGAAAACTTAACAAACCATTGTCTTGAAGCTTGTTTTAAACCATACAAGGATTTGTTTAACCTGTAAACCCGTGCATCATTTTTATCACCAAAACCAGGGGACAAAGACATATAAACTTCTTCCATTAAATCTCCATGCAGAAAAGCATTGTTGACATCTAATTGAATTAGATGCCAACCTTTAGCAGCTGCTATAGCAAGAAGGCATTTGACAGTAACCATTTTGGCAACTGGACAAAAGGTATCAAAGTAATCCACTCCTTCTTGTTGTGTGTACCCTTTGGCAACTAACCATGCCTTTATCTCTCAAGTGTCCCATTTGATTTTAGTTTAACTTTATAGACCCATTTGCATCCAATTGGACTCTTTCCAGGAAGAAGAGTAGTTAGTGTCCAAGTATTATTTGTTTCTAAGGCTTGAATTTCTTCAGCCATAGCAACTCTCCAATGGGGAATTTTCATAGCTTGGTGATAAAATTGAGGTTCAAAAATTGTGGAAATGGCTAAGGTAAAAGCTTTGTGTTTTGAAGACAAATGAAAATAATCAAGTGAATGAGATGAGGGGCATTGTTTACATGAAAGAAGACCAGAAATCCCACTTAAATTAGATGGAGAAGAGCAAACCTGTGAGGATGCCAAATGGCAATGAAAATCCTGCAGGTAACCAGGTGGTTTATGCACTTGAGAAGACCTTCTAAGAATAGAATGATCTGGTATGGAAGGTAATTTATTAGGAGTAGAAGAAGTAGAGTCTGAAGGAGGAGGGACATATTTTGTATGAAGAGGAACAAGTTCTGTATGCAAATGAACATATTCTGTATGAGGAATAATGGAAGGAGGTAGATCAGGAAATGGAACATGTTGATCAGAAATAGGGATAGGAAAAACATGAGAATGAGGTGGTGAAGAAGTAGGAGATGTCTTGAAAGAGTGAAAGGGAAAGATGTGTTCATGAAAAACAACATCTCGAGAGATAAAAGTAGTGTGATTATCAAGATCATAAAGTTTATAGCCTTTAATGGCAAGATGATATCCAATGAAAATGCATCTTCTAGCTCGATGAGCAAATTTGGATCGATTATGAGCTAGTGTTTATGCATAACAAAGAGATCCAAACACTTGGTGGTTTGTGAAAAAGTAATTCATATGGTGTTTTATTTGCTAGCAAAGGTGAAGGGATTCTATTTATCAAGTAAACTGCTATAACAATGCAATCAAACCAGAAGATTAAAGGAACATTGGATTGAAAGAAAAGAGCACGAGCAACATTGAGAATGTGCTGGTGCTTTCTTTCAACAACTGAGTTTTGTTGAGGAGTAGCTACACAAGATAGCTGATGAATGGTGGCTTTGGAAGAAAAGAATTGAGGTACAGCAAATTCAGTACCATTATTTGTTCTAATGGTCAATGGAATAATTAAATTAAATAGTGACCATGTTAATGAAGTGCTGCAATAACACTCAAGTTTTAGATTTATATTTCATCAAATACAACGAAGTGCTTAAAACCATGTTAATGGAAAAGTCATCTACAATGGTTAACAAGTACTTAAAACCATCCTATGACTAATATTGAAAGGGGCCCCATATATCACAGTGTATGAGCAGAAAGGGAGAAGAATGATGTTCACTGTGAGAAAGGAATTGTAATCTTTTATGCTTAGCAAGAGGACAGATTGAACATAGAGTGTCATTTTTATTGATAGAAACAGTAAGTACAACAGAGGACAGCAATTTTATTAGAGAAAAGGAGGGATGACCCAACCTTTTATGCCAAACATCAAATTCAAAGTTATTAGAATGAGAAACAAAAGTAGAATTGAAAGATTGAGTACAGGAAAGAGTGACATTAGCATCTGGTTTATGTAGTATATATAATCCTCCTGTGGCTTTACCCTTCCCAATCGTTCTCCAATGGGTGAGGTCTTGTACATAGCAAAAATTACCAGAAAAAATAAGACAACAAGAAGTAGATTTGGTTAGTTGACTGACAGAAAGAAGATTGAAGTGAAATGAAGGGACACACAAGACATTGTGTAAGACAAGACGTGGAGATAGATGAATGGAACCAATGTGTGTCACTGGTGCAGAAATGCCATTGGGCATTTTAACAAATGCATTATGAGTAGAATGAAAGGAAGTAAAAAGGGAGGTGGAATGGACCATATGATCCGTAGCACTAGTATCTATAATCCAATCATTAGGAGTGATATTCAAAGAAGATACAGTGTTTATGGAAGAAACAATGTTTATGGAAAAAACAGAAGATATACCCTAAAGTTGATCAATAGGAGAAGTCACATTTGCTGTCTAAGGGACATGTGACTCAGGATTGAGAAGAGCCAAGAGCTGTTGACATTGTTGTGGTGTAAGTGGGAATTAAGAGGAGGAATGAACAACAACTTGATGAGCTGAAGATGATGGAGTAGAGAATTTCCCTTTGGAGCGATATCCAGGAGGGATATCCATGTAATTTGAAACACTTTTCAATTGTATGCCCTGGAATGGAGCAATGGGAACAAATAGGCCTATCTTTCCTCATTGAGGCTTTAGTTTGATGGACAGATTTTGCTGCAGAGGAGAGTGCAGCAGATGGAATGTGAGGAACCATAATAGATCCAATATCTCTTTAGCGCTCTTCTTGAAGAACAAGAGAGAAAATCTTGTTGATAGGAGGAAGAGGATCAACCAAAAATATCTGGCCAAGAATGTGTGAAAAAGAGTCATTGAGCCCCATCAAGAAGCGCATAACATAGTCTTGTTGATGCATGTCCATCAGTGTACGTAGACCTCCACATGAGTAGACAGGTAAGGGTCTATAGTGCATCAATTCATCCCATAAACCCTTCATTTGAGTAAAATAGGCACTGACTGAGAAATCATTTTGCATGAGAGATGCAATTGACTTCTGCAATTGATAGATTTGAGGACCATTGCTTGGGAAAACCTTTCTTGAAGGTCAGACCACATTTCACTAGCAAAATCAACATATATCACGATGGCATCAATCTCTTTAGAAAGAGAATTAAGAATCCAAGAGATTATCATATTATTGCATCGAGTCCAGAGAGGAAAGAGAGGAGAAGTATCAGATGGTTTGACAATAGAACCATTCACAAAACCTACTTTGTTCTTGGCAGTGAGAGCCATGATCATAGACCTATGCCAAGTGTTATAATTGTCACCAACATGAATTTGAGTGACAAGAATAGATCCAAGACTATTTCCATTATGAAGATAGTAAGGACTTGATGAATCAGATGAAGCAGGAGTGGAAGATGAGATGGATGATGAACTAGAGTTAGAAGCCATGATGATTTGCCTGGAAAGGTGTTTTCAAATTGATACCATGTAAAGAATGAAGCCAAGAAATATGCAGAGCACTGAATTATATTTCTTGAATTAATTACATGAAATGATAGTATAGCTTATATACTATTTACAGCAAGTGAATAACTGGCAGGAAAGTAATATTTAAAATAGTATAAGCCAACTAACATAAAGTCTTATAACAGAAACTATAACAGAAAAACAGAAACATTACAATACTATCTCTAATACAATAGCACTTTGAATGAGTTTTTATAGTTGTTTATCGATGGATAGCCTCGGCTAGGCAAATTTGACACAAAAAGAAAAGGAAAGACTAAAAGGGTTAAGATTATTGTCCATCGTACAAACCTTTGCAATTGTAATCCTGGCTTTATTCCAATTAACTAGATTGTAAGGCTCATTGTATAACTCTTTTCTTAGTGAATGAACCAACTCAGTGATTGGACCCACGAACCTCCTTCCATATAAATAAGACATTGGCATGTAAATTAAGCAAGTGTGGCATGACATTTTGTCTGCATTTTTTGTACAATTAAGGTGCAATTTAAAAAAAAAATGAACAAAGAGACATTAAGTCACAAAAGTTAACCTGGATTAAGGGGGATGAAATTAGGAAGAAGCTAGAACTCTGGGGGTAATGGATTACATCCCGACCATTCATATGCTCCTAGTACCTATATATAATACATGATGATGAGAGGTGACATTTGAGTTTTCACTTGACAAAAAAATACAATTAGTAATTAAGCTTTCATGTAGATCCAATGTGGAAATATGTTGTGATCATTACACATTTAATTTTGGAAATACAAATGAAATTAATTAAGATATTATAAGCATAATCATTTAAACTAGAACATGCAGATTAACTTTTTTCAATTGCATGCAACTATTTATTATACTTTTAACCATCATCCTCTCAATATTCTCAGATTTGACATTAAATTATTAGCAGACAAGTGAAACGTTAACAACAGTTTTTCAATCTTTTAACATCTTATTACGGAATGGTAAGAGGATGATGAATAAAATGATTGAGTACTCCATATATTTTTCGTTAATTTTTGTTTCCATAATCGCTTTAATTTCATGTGTCTGCAAGATAGGACCATAATTCATGAAAAACTAATAATGATTTTCTAGTTACTAACATATCAGATTTAGTAAATAGAGTTATATATTGGTTACTTCAAACAAATGTTCATACCAAGATGCAAAACTTTCCCCATGATGGCAACCCCACTAAACCACCATGATCAAGGATCCATTTTCGACCTCTAGCCATGGCCTTATCTTCACCATCTTCAGACCCCTCTCCAAGTATCCTCAAGGCAAGATAGTTCAAACCTAAGCCAAACATTGTGCTGTGACCAGCTAAATGGAAACTCCATCCTCCATGTTCGTTCTGTCCAACAAACACAAACAAATATGGATATTTTCTTTCTCAGAATAAATTTCCTATGCCATTTTTGTTGGCAAAAAAGAAGTAAAGTTGAATAGAAACCTGAAGATTATACAAGTATCGAACAATCTCGATCCTGTAATTTAATGATAAAATATGACTTAGATCCCTAGTAATGTACAACGCCATTACCTGCACGCATGAGGTAATAACATCAAATTAAATTAAGAAATATCTTAGTTAAGATATTATGTTTATGCAAATTATTTATTTAATTATCCTTAGTGAAAGTAGAGAAAAAGGAAAAAAAATGAAACAAAGAATAAATTAACCAACCTTGAATTAAAATTAAGGGTACTTTGAGAATGTACAGACCAAGGGTGGAATGAAAAACAAGGAGCAAGCGAATTCAGCTGGCCAGTGGCCATCATGTGCCTGAAGGGATGAAAGGGAGCTTAGTGCACTTCTGAGTGTAGATGTCACTATTTCATCCGTTATTTCTTCAGTTTCTTGCAATTTCACTTGTGGTGGAATTCGCCCACTTAGATTCTCCTTTCTGAGCTGTGAGTTCATGTTAAAATTAAGTCATCACAATTGAAAAAGTTGTAATGATTAGATGATGCGAGATGAGTAGATGAGGTGGTTTGTGTAACCAAATGAGACTTAAAGGTATCTAATGGTTGCAGCATGGTTGACTCAATATAATCCCATATATATGAAATGTCCAATATTATGGTATTATAGAGAGTAGAGACTACATGAGAGTGATTAAAAGGAAAGAGAGAGAAACCTGCATCCTCATCAAAAGATCAAAAGGAAAGAGAGAGAAACCTGCATCCTCATCAAAAGATCAGGACTTTGTTTCTTCTTAAACCGATTTTTCTTGTATTTTTCACAAACCCTTTCAATTTCAGCATGTTCTACAAGAGTGCCAGCATTAGGGTCGAATTCCTAGTGTTCCCGCCCAATGAAGTTGTTTGTTCTGAACAGCCCTGGACCTCCTTTGGCTATCTTCAGCTTCCACATCCTCAATCTGACACAAACACATACACATACACGATAATTAAAAGAAAAACCCATCAATTTGGTAATTATTTTGCTAAATAAATGCATATATGCATGGGAGTTAGGGAGGTAAATATATTGTTTGTTTCGTACCTCGATCAGACACTACAAGAAATATGGTTTTTTGAGACAAAAGTATCTCAAAAAATCCCAATTTCGACCCAAAAAAGAATTGGAGATGAAAAGATTTCGTCTCTATTTTGTCTCTAAAAGACCGTCTCAAAAGGTTTTTGGAGACAAAATTCAATTTTCATCTCAAAAAATCACTTTTAGGGACGAAATTTGGAGGAACCAGTCGAAACTATTCAAACGGAAAATTTTTTTTGAGACGAACAAATTTCATCTCAACAAATTGTTCGAATGGAATATTTGTCAGTTCGAACCAACCCGTCCATTCGAACAAATAACCATATTTGATCCTATTCGAACAAACGGAGTGTTTGAACCAATAAATTGTGTTCGAATATAAATTATGTCCGTTCAAACTGTATTTCTCGTTTATCGTTTGAATTGGTTATTTTTTGTCTGAATGGGTCTGTTTTTATTCAAATGGATTTATAAGTGGTAATTTACCGTTCGAACGATATTTATCATACAGAAAAGAATTTAATTGATTAAAAATACCATACTAGTATTACACATTGTAATTCAAACATCAATTGTTCAAATATTTTGGAACATAATAATAGAAAGACAATGAAAGAAAAAATAAATTTTTACAATTGTGGTGGTGGTACAGAGTTTTTTGACATAATTGTCTGCAACTGTCATAGATTTTTGTACCTCCATCCCAGTCTCATCTGCATGTTCTCTTTTAATCTCGCCTCAAGATCAGTTGATTGATCTAATCAGGTCAGCAACTTTTTTTCCTTGGACCTCAATCGTGCTATCTCAAGTGTTGGTTCCTCCAATTCCTTAGTCTTGTCGTCATTCGATCTGGCTCGAGAAGGGGATGATGATGTTGAGAATGGCTTGACGCAACATCCTAAGCCCCTCAAATATCTAGAACGTGATCCAAGAACTTGAGAAAGGATTTGAGCATCGTTGACAGATAATGCATCAGATGGATCCGCAGCAGTTTTCTTAAGAGATATCATCTTGTCCTACAAAAACAAAAACATATTAGTTAGTATAAGTAACAAAAATATATAGTCACAATGGAATTAAAGAAACTTAAACTTACATAATTTGTCTCCACTTCGGGACTGGTCCAAACACCATCACGATTTTTATGTGATTTTGCATACAATTGGGTCAGATCATAGTCAACAGGACTTTTTTCTTTCTGCAAAAAGAAAATCTATATTAGAACTTAAATCAGAAAAGTGTATTATATGTTAATATTTAACGGGAACTAGAATAACTTACCATTTTGTTAGACAAACGATGAAAAGATTGAGAACCCGCATGATGGTGTATCGTTAAATTTGATCTATTTGCTTTGTTTACAATACTCCATTGCTAAAAAAATAATATTATGTCTATTATATGTTTAATACATCTATCATATACTATTAAAAAAAGATAGTAGCGAAATTACCTGATAAGCAGGATCTTTAAACATATCACAAACCTTCTCTCAATCGTTTGGTGGCATTGCTTGGAATGGATATTGGCGCGCCTCTATTGTAGTACTGAACTTCTAATAGTGTGCATGGCATCAACCTTTGTACCTCCGGAATGCGTTCGACATCAGTTCCTCAGCCGTTAATCAATCCTTTCGTCGGCCAAAATTAAGCTCAAACTCATCTTTTCAAAAATTATAAACAATTAGTATAAATACAAAGTAACTTGAAAGTAACATGTTATATACTTAGTTGCTTGAAATGCAGCTTATTATCGAGCAACGATTTTTGATGTGGTCTTTCACATCTTGGAAAACTTTAGACCAAGAGGATGTAGCAATCGGTGCATACGTGCGAGTAAGCATACCAACATAAGAAGCAAGCCACGCTACTGAATCTCTGGAGCCACTAGTATGATTATCAAGAATATCAACGTTAATTTTACCCACTTTCCTTACTTTCTCTATACAGACACCCCTTGTAGTGCCTCTACCTCTGCGCTGGCTTACAACAGCTATATATACAGTAATTAAAGCATGTATTTTAATTAAATTATTTTATTTTATAGATATATTACTTAAATTGAGCTTAAAATGCAGTATTTAATTTGATAAAATACCTTGTTCTGGGTCTGGTAATGTTGGCTCACTATTCATGATAGGTGAACCACACGGGGAGTTAGTAATGGATGGGGATGACACACGTGTTACTTTGCATTTGGGAAGCATATCTATTTGAAATTGTAACAAATTATTATTCAAACAAACGTTACGGATATTTATAAGAATAATACTTACAAAAATTTATGTTTGAAATTCATTCACTATCCGTTTTGCTAGACCAGTCACCCTCATCCTCACTAGACATGTTAGTTGATTCATCTTCTTCTGATATTTCACCCTCAATTAGTTCGGGTTGAACATATTCTCTGTGCAATGGGATCATATCATATTGGCTTAGATCAACAAATAGATTGATGCCTACTTCGTTTTCTTGATATGATTCTTCATTTATTGGACTATCAACTTCTTCATGCAGTTCGTCTGCCTCTGGAATGTAATCATATACATTTCTTGGTGCAAACTTCTCCACTACCAGCCATGAATTTCCGTACTCTGGATCATCTAAATAAAAAACTTGATTCGCTTGGTAAGCAAGAACGAAGGGATCGTCCTCATACCATGTGCGAGATGTATTGACACTTACAAAATAATCATCGTTATGCACTCCCAACTTAGGATTTGAGACATCCCACCAATTACATTTAAACAACTAGACCATTTATCCCCCACGTACTTTAACACTATGATATCTTCCACAATTCTGTAGAAGTCAATGTTATCATCCCATAGCTTCCTTCGATTACGACCCCACAATTTTGAGTTTTCCTATATCGTTCTCTGTCAGTTGTGTGAAATCTATATCCACGCACCAAACATCCTGAGTACTGGATGGCCCGCCTGGACGGACCACATGCCAGAGCATACAATTCTGGTGAGATTTCTTCTGAATTTTCACCATATTTCGATACAACCTACATCAATAAATATTATTATATAGAAAAAAGTTGAGTTTAGTAGTATGAAGTTCGCATTATAAAATGAGACTTTACAGTAATACCATATGTTCAAACCATGAGGCAAATTCCTCTTCATGCGTCTTTTCTACGTCAATTACACCATTCGTGCAAAGTAGTTGTATATGTTTGCTGCGCATGTTCATGTGAATGGTTTATTTGTATCAAGTTATACTATATTATTATAAAGATAATATTGATTTAGAGGATCATCACTAACCTCAAGTAGTGGTCAATCTCTGCACAGTTATTCAAGACATACTATCGAGCACATAGATCATAGCCCCCTTGTGTGCCTATGGGACGTACTGTCTGGGAAAATATGGTAAATGTCGATAAAACTCCCATCTCTCATCCACCTTCATAATTCGGTCTGGTATTGTAAATCTAGTATCAACCTCACGGAAATACATTGAATAAAATGTATGTCACTCATTATCAATATATGACTCTGCAATCGAACCATCTGGACGAGCTTTATTCCCCACAGATCGCTTAAGTTTTCCCAAAAAGGTAAACCACCTCAACTTAAAATAGTTTTTTTTTTTTATAGTGAAAATACTTCATTTCATCTAGGGATAAACCCTTCAAACAAGTGTACAATAGTGTTGATCAATGAAAATTACATTCTCAATGAAAGGAGGAACACTATTCCACCAAATCTTCATATCTTCAATGGACCAAGCATATCTTGCCAATCGGTGAGCTGCCTCATTAGTAGATCTGCTACTGTGCTGGAGTGTACAATGAGGGACTTGGAGCATTAATCTTCTAATATCCTCAACCACAGATCNCCTGAGTACTGGATGGCCCGCCTGGACGGACCACATGCCAGAGCATACAATTCTGGTGAGATTTCTTCTGAATTTTCACCATATTTCGATACAACCTACATCAATAAATATTATTATATAGAAAAAAGTTGAGTTTAGTAGTATGAAGTTCGCATTATAAAATGAGACTTTACAGTAATACCATATGTTCAAACCATGAGGCAAATTCCTCTTCATGCGTCTTTTCTACGTCAATTACACCATTCGTGCAAAGTAGTTGTATATGTTTGCTGCGCATGTTCATGTGAATGGTTTATTTGTATCAAGTTATACTATATTATTATAAAGATAATATTGATTTAGAGGATCATCACTAACCTCAAGTAGTGGTCAATCTCTGCACAGTTATTCAAGACATACTATCGAGCACATAGATCATAGCCCCCTTGTGTGCCTATGGGACGTACTGTCTGGGAAAATATGGTAAATGTCGATAAAACTCCCATCTCTCATCCACCTTCATAATTCGGTCTGGTATTGTAAATCTAGTATCAACCTCACGGAAATACATTGAATAAAATGTATGTCACTCATTATCAATATATGACTCTGCAATCGAACCATCTGGACGAGCTTTATTCCCCACAGATCGCTTAAGTTTTCCCAAAAAGGTAAACCACCTCAACTTAAAATAGTTTTTTTTTTTTTATAGTGAAAATACTTCATTTCATCTAGGGATAAACCCTTCAAACAAGTGTACAATAGTGTTGATCAATGAAAATTACATTCTCAATGAAAGGAGGAACACTATTCCACCAAATCTTCATATCTTCAATGGACCAAGCATATCTTGCCAATCGGTGAGCTGCCTCATTAGTAGATCTGCTGCTGTGCTGGAGTGTACAATGAGGGACTTGGAGCATTAATCTTCTAATATCCTCAACCACAGATCAAATTGAAGCATTTGAATCAGTCACCTTGTTAACCTCATCAACCAAAAATAAGCAATCACTTTCTAAAACCAGATTAGTAATTCCCAGATTCAAATATAACTGCAGACCTCTCAACAAAGCCACTGCTTCCACTTGCTTAGGTTCTAATTGCACAAATTCAGCTCTAGTAGCAGCCATCAAAACAGTCCCTGTATGGTCTTAGGATAACTCTCAAACCAGCTTTATTCAACTCATAAAAAAGTGCCCCATCTACATTCAGTTTGAGAAAGTCTTAAGGAGGAGGAGACCATTGATAATGCAAAGTTTTTACAGGATGCAAACCCCTCTAATGTGCAGCAGTAACTGGTTTCAACTTCTTAGAAAAAACAAATCCCATAACTTGTTGAATTGGTAAAGAGATTTGATCATGGACCATTTTATTTCTACGAAACCAAAAACCCCAAGCTATTAAAAAGAAATCTGTGAACTCTTCAACTGATCCTTTGGAAAATACTTCCATTGCAGTAGAGATGAAAGAACAATATTGGAAGTTAGACAGTAAGACAACAAACTTCTTCTCCCAGATTTCATAAACAACAGGGCATAATAACAAAGCATGGGTTAGATCTTCCATCTGGTGTGGACAGAAACTACATTGCCCATTTATATCAATCTTCCTGTGAATAAGGTTTGCCTTGGAGGGTAGACTCTCCTTACATGCTCTCCAAGCAAATATTTTAACCTTATGGGGAATTTTTAAGTGCCACAGTGCATTCCAAAACTTCTTCATAAATGCACCATTCAAAGGCTCACCACAAACAAGATCAAGACAAAATTTAAAGAATCTGTAAACACTTTTAACAGAGAAGATACCTGACTTTTCATGCTCCCACATCCACCTACGCATACCACCTGAGGAACTAGGATGAAGCCTAAGAATAGACTCTGCCACTCTTGGATTGAATAGAGCTCTGACTTTTGAAAGATCTCACCAGTTTCTACTAGGATCGATTAGTGAAGATACCTGCTTCTCTAGCTGACAGACTGGCCCTTCACTCTGATTACTGCTTTCCCCACATAACATCTGTCTCAAGTATCGAATCCCAGGAATCCAAGCATCATTTAAAATGTGTATTGATCGACCATGGCCCATAATCCATCTACCTCCTTGCACCAATAAGTTTTTAGCGTCCCATATACCTCTCCAAGCAAATGAGGGGTTCCCACCAATTGAGGCTTCCAATAGGTTACCATTTGAAAAGTATCTAGCAGCATATATTTTATGAAATAGGCTATCTTTGTTTTGCAGAAGTCTCCAAGCTTGTTTTGCCAACATAGCCAAATTGAAAGTTTGCATATCTTTAAATCCCATCCCTCCAACAGCTTTTGATTGACACATTTTCTTCCAACTTATCCAATGCACCTTTTTTTCCTCAATCTTCTGCCCCCACCAATATCTGGCCATCATACTCTCAATTTCATTACAAAGCTTGGTTGGGAGTTTGAAGCAACTCATAGCATAAGAAGGAATTGCTAAAGCCACTGCCTTAAGAAGAACCTCCTTACCTCCTTGAGAAAACATATTTCCTTTCCACCCTTGCAATTTCAACCATACTCTATGTTTAATATCAGCAAAGGCACTTGTTTTAGACCTGCCAACCAAAGGAGGGAGTCCTAGATATTTCTCATACTGTTGCAATTGAGAAGAGCCCCACAGATTCATAATGGACTGCCGCTTGTTCATGTCAACATTAGAGCTGAAAACCATTGATGTTTTATCTTTATTTAACTGTTGGCCAGAAGCAACTTCATATTGATTCAACAGAGTTTGAAGTCTGGAAGTAGTCTCAACCTCAGCAGCACAGAAGATCAGGCTATCATTAGCAAAAAGAAGATGGTTTAACTTAGGTGCCCAACGACAAATCTGGATTCCAGAAACAAAATTAGAACTTTCTACTGTCTTAAGTAAACCAACCAACCCTTCTGTGCATAAAAGAAATAAATAAGGAGAAATTGGGTCTCCCTGCCTCAAACCTCTTGAGGGAGTGATAAAACCAGTTGGAGAACCATTTATTAGCACAGAGAATGAAGGGGTCGTAACATATTTCATTACAAGCTGGACAAGTTTACCATGAAAACCCAACTTTCGCATGACAGCTTCAAGGAAACTTCATTCCATTCTATCATAGGCTTTACTCATATCAAGCTTGAGTGACATAAATCCTTTCTTTCATTTCTTTTTCCTCTTTAAAAAATGCAAAACTTCATATGCCACTAACACATTATCCGTAATAATTCTCCCTGGAATGAAAGCAGATTGTGAATCTGAAATAACAGCAGGTAAAATCTTCTTTATCCTATTTGCAATGACTTTGGACATTAGCTTATATATGACATTACATAAGCTGATGGGTCGAAAATCACTAACTTTTTTAGGAAATTTCTTCTTAGGAACCATAGTGATATAAGTGTGATTCATAGACTGTGGAAACTCACAGGAATTTAAAGCCTTTAACACAGCAGAAGTGATAGAACTCCCTATCTCAGGCCAGAATCTTTGATAGAATAAGGGTGGCATACCATCAGGACCTGGAGCTTTTGAAGGATGCATTTCTTTCTTAGCTTGATATACTTCCTCAGCTGTATAATCTTTCACAAGATCTTCATTCATTTCAGAAGAGACCTTCTGTTCCATTTTATCAAGAATGACTTCATGGTCTCGAGAACCTGCAGATGTAAAGAGAGAAGAGAAATGGTTAATAATCAAATGATCATAGTGCTCTCCTTCCTTCCAAAGACCCCCATGATCCATAAGTTTTGAGATGCAGTTCTTCTTTCTCCTTTGAGAGGCTTTAGCATGGAAAAATCTAGTATTTTGGTCTCTTTCAGTCAACCAAAGTGCTCTTGACCTCTGTTTCCACATTATCTCTTCTCTATCCATCCATTTTTGAACTTCTTCTACAGCAGCACCAACCTCACTAGCATTTAAAGTCGTTGGATCTCTATCTTGTTCCAAAGCCAACTTAGTTCTTGCTTCTTTCAGCTTGACCTGGACCTTCCCAAAATGTATCGTATTCCACATTTGTAATCTTGAACTGCAGCTAGATATACAATTCATCACCTCATGTAGCCCTCGACGAGGGTCACCCTTGAGCCACTCCTCCTTAACAATTCTTGAACACTCAGTTTCCCCAATCCACATAGCCTCAAATCTAAAGGGCTTTGGGCCACCTCACCTCCCACACACCCCTTCCACCTCAATCCAAATGGGGAGATGATTAGAGTAGGAAATAGAACCATGAATAACTGAGGCCCTATTGAACAGATTACACCAAGAGCTATTTCCAACAAATCGATCCAACCTCTCAGAAATCTGAGTTGCATCCTGCCTGCCATTACACCAGGTATATCTTGGCCCATTAAAGCCAAGGTCCTTTAACTCACAGTCAAAAAGCATCTGTTGGAAATCAAACATTTGTTGATTTGGCCTAGATCTCCCACCCCATTTTTCTTGTGGAGTCAATATCTCATTAAAATCACCCAAGACTAACCAAGCATCACCCGGGCCCTTTTTTAGTCTTCTTAGTAAATCCCAAGTTTCTAATCTTCTAGCAGTTTTAGGTTGGCCATAAACACCTGTTAAGAACCACTGTCTAGAATCTTCAGTAATCATAGCATCAATGTGTGAGGCAGAATAACTAAGGATTGATAATTGAATATCATCCTTCCATAACATAGCCAGGCCACCACTTCTCCCCACAGCTTCAACAGTTAGGCAGCAGTTGAACTTTAAACGAACTCTACAAACCTCCATCTTCATAGCACTAAGTTTTGTCTCTTGCAAGAACAAAACGTTGGGATCTTCTCTCCTGATAAGATCAGAAAGAGTACGAATACCACGAGGGTTCCCAAGCCCTCATGTATTCCAACTTAGGATCTTCATTGATCTCGGTGGGGCTGATCACCAGCCACCACCGATTCCTGTAGATTGTTGTCTTCCTTTTCCCCATTAATTTTTGCTTTCTCTTTCAATCGCTTTGAAGCTCTAATCTCTTCCACACTATCAGATGCAATCGATCTCTTAGAGCCCCCTTGATCAGTCGTAGAGAAAGACTTTTGAGACTGAGGTCTTAATATACGTTTCCATTTACGTGGAAGAAGAGTAATATTAAGGCCATCTGATTGTTCATGCATGCACATCCCGCCATATTATTAACAAAACTCTCATAAGGGAAATGACTATATTACCCCTCTGTTGCTTACCATCCCTACTAAGATCAACGTGATTTGAACTAGAATCATTTTCAACATGGACTCCCATATTATTTCCTGATAATTTGCTACACAGCTGTTGTCCCGAGATATGCTCCATCTCATTTATCCCATATAACGGATTCTTATGAGCATTATCACTCGTTTGAATATTAGCCGAAACTTGCTCCACTATATTCGCCGCACAATCTTTATCAGTAGTAACTGCCATATTCTGAGTCACTGGAGATTCATCGGAGACCTGATCTTTCTCATGACCTGCCGGAGTACGACCATCTCTTTGCTGTATCTGCCTATCATGCACAGTACCTCCATAATCACCATGATTACCAGCACGTAACCACGGACCATATGGAAATGCAGAGACTGATAACTTTTCCATATCTGGTACCCCCTGACTACATTCCTTCTGACTATGCCCCAGTAGGCCACAAACATAACAGAAGTTTGGAAGACGCTCATAAGATAGTCGAACCCAAATAGGATCCGAAGATCCCACACAGAGTTTCTTTCCTTGTAACAATGGCTTCGTAACATCCAGTCCAATTCTAACACACATAAAGTCACCCCATGCTAATTCATCCTTCTCCAAATCCACCTCGAGCACCCTTCCTACCGCTTTCCCAATCATAGACCCTGTCTTCCAGTTCCTAGCCATAATGGGGAGATTATGGACACAAACCCAGAAAAGTGCTTCAGCAAACTGCACTTGATGAACTTGCTGGAGCCCTTCAACATCATTCACCAATACTAAATGTTTGTCAAATGACCAAGGGCCCTCCCTCTTCACACAATCCTTATTTCCAACATCTGCAAACTCAGCAATAAACAGATTAGAACTTACATCCTTAACGGAGACAGCATGCCAAAGTTTCTTCATCGTTTTCTTGAGAGCTTCCTTGTTGAAGTATTTTCCAGTAAGGAGTTTAAACAATAAGCATCTTCCACCTCTATCCAAAGTGCCATCTAAAGTTGCTTCATCCACCACCAAAACTTCCTCCTCCTTTTCTGTTAAAGACATACTCTCATACATCTTCTCCAAATTACCATCCATCGCTTATTCTTACAAAGGAAAGAGGAAAAAAAAAATTTAAACCTACACGCCGTAGGTGCAAATGCCTCTACTCAGGAGAACCCTCGAAAGGAAGGAGACTTAACTTAAAATAGTTAAATCCATTGCAATGAGACACATAAATACTACTATTTACAACTAAATTCATCTCAACATTTAAACGTGGCTTAAATGTTCATGGAAGTCAAGATGGAGTACATGGATTAGTCCAAACTAATCAGGGAGCTATCTCGCTAAAGTTCAATGGAACCATGTGTGTGATATCCTAGGCCACCACTGAGTTTATTAAGAATTTGAGATACTAACTATAATTGAAGGTTTAAGTCAAAAGATACCTTCTTTTATGCATGAGGATATTAGTATTTGATTGGAAATTTAATTTGATGACCCTAGATTTTGCTTGTGATTTGGCAAAATTTGTAACATTGGGATATTGGCCACATGGGTCATGCACCCTTCGCTCAATGTGAATAAAAGTGTGTACTCGCATGCTTAATAATAACGTGCAGTTAATTCACAGCAAAAATGCAAAAAGGATTGTCAATTAAAACTAATTACAGTACCAACAAAAAGTTTATATTACGTCACCACAACACCCACAAGTCACATGTCTCAAATTCTTAAGTAGAGAAATAATAAAGGCATTCTATTCTAATTGTGAAAAAATCAAGTACAACACTTAATTGCAATAAAGGAACAACACCAATCCTTATTCTTCTGGTGGAGCTGATGCTTCTTGCCCATAACCACCACCATACTCATCCTCTGCATCAAAATCTACAGTTCGGAAGAGTGAAATGGTAGCAGGACTATCACAATGAGATTTTACAAATTCTTAGTAAGTAGAACCAAGTCTAACCCTTAAAAATACATGTAGGCTGAAAAGAAAATTATGCATGCATTTAATACAAACAAAGAAAATGATAATTAATGCGACGCAACTTACCAAGTTAAACATAACCCAATAGACCTCATGGATATCTCTCGTGACCAACTATCCAAACGTGTCTAGCCTCCACCAATCAAGAGGCACCAACTAGACCTGAGATATTTATACCCTCTAGATCTATACACTCTGAAACCATTTTAGGAAGTACACACTAGACCCGATACATTTATATCCTCTGAGTCCGATCATTTTACTTGGTCCGAGACATTTATACCCTTTAGAAGCATTTCAAGAAGCACACACCAGACTCGATACATTTACACCCTTCGAGTTTGATCATTTTACTTGGCTTGAGATATTTATACCCTCTTGAACCATTTCAACAAGCACATACGGGACCCAAGACATTTATACCCTTTTGAACCAATTGTGCTAATTTGTTCGTAGTCGGTTTGAGAAATTTACCAACCTGGACTCACAGTGCAATAATACTAATTCCGACAAACATGTACAAAACAAATAACTTGCCAATAACAAATATCTAGCAGATAATTTGATGAATACTGACATTCAACAACAATATTTAATATACAAAGCACAATGTTTAAACATCAATGTGTAGGGGGAAGAGAGAAGGAAAAGAAAAGAGAAAAGGAGGAGATTTTAGGGTTTGTGCTCCAGAGGCCAAAAATGACATCGTTTTGGAAGCGAAGGGGTGGGTTGGGCCTCTCCTATGGGTCTTGGGCTAAAACAGGCTGAGCTTCATATTTAATAACACAATCTAGGTGAGGGATTGTTATATTTATTGTGGCACCCCTAAACTCGTCTTGGGATTTGACAGAGCTTGAAGCATCGGGATATGCAACACAAGGTTACATACCCTTCTTTCATGACAGTTAAGAATACAATGCACCTAGCATATTTCTAATAATATGCTATAAACATAGTGAATAATTTTTCTTATCAACATACATTGTACTAGAATGCTAATCCCAAAACATACTTTCATTTTATTCATATCCACGTAGTTAAAAGTCACATCGTTCATCCAAAATGCTAAGTTAAACCATAAAAGTAGGGTCCCAAAACATGGACCCCTTTTTAAACCTCAAAAGAGAAGCACTTAGTATAGGTTACAGGGTCCTAATCATCATCATATACTTCCCAAAAGTTCTACGATCTTGTTCAATAATGTCGAAATGGCATCCATAAAATGGTTAGCTAATACAAAATAGTTCTCAAGAGTGAGAAACTCTTGACATATAGGCATCCATTAGGACTTAGGATTCCCCTCCAAAATTCCTTCGATACAATTTACCAGATGCATAATCATCTCCATATAGCAATCTATCAACTGAAAATGATTATGCACAATGAACTCAGCGTCAATTGGCTCTGGCCCCACCACTCTTAGCCTTATCCAGTTTGGTTCCATAGGTCCATATTACAGCTCCTATCATTCTGGGAGGAATTATAGTTGGGACTACTATATTGAGATTTCTAAAATCTCAACAGATATGCTCTTAACCTACCAACAGTATAAATGACATGCATGCATGATACACATGGACTTGCTTACACAAAACATGACTTGGAGACAATATGAGTCATCATGAACATGGCATGCTTGGTTACGTGAACATAAAACACTCATTTTTAGACATGTTTGGTCACTTGAAAATGGACGCTTCACGGCTCGGTATAGACCGTATGCTCCTGCTGGTACCGCATCATATCACAAGTCCTTACACCAGCTAGAAGTACATCATTCATAAAGACTTTACCCATAGGTAAATCCATAGCTTGTACTTGTAGAATGTTTCAGCACCCACTGACGTTTGGTCTCTAATTTCGCTTCAAAAATCAATTACTTAGGTTCCGTTCAAAGTCTGTTGATTGTACTTTGTCAACCCAAGAGTGGACAGGAGAGTTTCACTAGGATAATCTCCCCCCTCCAATCCTAGCGCTTGGGGTCATGATAAAACAAAACAACCCATGCATGACTTAGAGATATTCTCATGACATACATGTATGCTTATGACATGGCATTCATGATATGTAACAGGTTGAAATGACAAGACAAGGCATATTATAAACCAACTAAATAAGCATAAATAAAACATGAATATTGTTTTTTGAATAAACCTCTGTATTTCATTGATGAATCAAGTAATATAATTTGAATTGTAATCTTTGTTTAAACATCCTACTATACAATCTCTGGTTTTTTCCTTCTAAAACCAAAACTTTTTTTGCTAAAGTATGAGCAACCATGTTTTTCTCTCTATAAGTAAATTGAATAGACCAGTTTGAACTATTTTTGAAGTAAAACCTAGCATCTTCTACAAAGGAACCATAAGAAGTAAGCATTTCTTCTTCACTGTACACTGCCATGATGATCGCCTTTGAATCCCCTTCAAAAGTTTGCTTTCTGAATATTAAGAGTATTGCATAATTCTACTGCAATCCTCAATGCATAGCCTTGTGCAACAACTGCCTCTTCAACATTTTCTTTCCGATCACAAACAACTGCTACAACCTTCCCTTCCTCATCTATAACAATGATGCCAATTCCCATTCTCCTCTTTTTTTGATCCAAAGAAGCATCCCAATTCACTTTGACATATCCTTTTTCTGGTTTTTCCCACCTTTGGTTATTATCAATTCTGTTTTGCACTTGTCTACCTGATTTATCATAATTCCTCACTGCTTGGTAGTCTTTTACAGTAGCCTTAGCAGAACCCCATAGGACATTCCATTCTATTTTCAAACACCACTCCATTAATCTGCAACCAAACCTTCCTAAGAGTCACTGCTAGTTCCTCCAGTTGGCTCTTGTTAAGAAGGTAATACACTTCTCCCACAGCAACAAAAAATCAGCTTCATATTTGCCCCACTTTTGAACACAACTTTTCTCACTTCCCTAAATATCATTTGTTGAATGACACTTCCATAAAACATGCATAAGAGTTTCATCTTCAATTTCACACATAGGACATGTTTTATCCTTCACCACTCCTCTTTTAAACAAATTTACTTTGGTAGGTAATAAGTCATTTCCAACTTTCCATAAAAACATTTTTGTTACAGCAGGAACTTCTAGATCCCATATCATTCTCCACCTTTCATCACCTTCAGCTTCTCTAGAACACTCACTATTACTCGTCTCCCTTTTTTCCATAAGCACAAAGTATGCACTTCTCACCGAGAAGATACCCTTTTATGAAGACCCCAAAACCAACTTATATGTTGCTCTGCCTCTACTCAAAAGAATGGTCAGTATTTTCTTAGCCTCTTCGATTCTGAAAATGCATCTAATCACATCTTCCTTCGATTCTCCCTTCTACTGGTCAATTAGAGTTTTAACTCTTGAACCCTCCTACAACACAGAAACTGGTGATTGCACCATAAAAAGAAGAAGGGCTTGGAAGCCACTTGTGCCCCCATATCTTGATGTCTCTCCCACCCCCACCCTCCATCTAATTCCTTCTTTGAATAAATCCCTAGCTAAGCTAATACTTCTCCATATAAGGGATGGCTGTGAACACAGTTTAGTTTCCAAAAAGCTGGATTTTCTATAATACTTCTCCTTGAAAATAGTAGCTACCAAGGAATTAGGAAACTTGAGAAGCCTCCACCCTTGTTTTGCAAGAAGGGTTGTATTGAAGCTCTCCAAATCCTAAATCCCATACCACCCCTACCTTTCTGCATTCCCATCTTTTCCCATTTCCTCCACACAATCCCCTTACCGCCCTGCTATCTACCCTACCAAAACTTTGCAAATAATCCATTGATCTCATTACATAGCCTCTTTGGTAGCTTGAAAACACACAAAGTGTACGTAGGAATGGCCTGCAGAACTGCCTTGATCAATATCTCTTTACCAGCTTGTGAAATAAAAGTGTTCTCCCAGCTATTCATTTTTTGCCACATTCTTTCTTTGAGGTTCCTAAACGTATTAAACTTTGATCTTCCTACCATAGCAGAAAGACCAAGGTATTTCTCATAGGTTCCACAAACAAAAGAATTCCCACCATCCATAATGGCCTTCTCATCTACTGTTTTGGTGTTAGTGCTCAAGAAAACAGCAGTCTTGTCTTTGTTAAGAAATTGGCCTGAAGCCTTTTCATATAATTTCACCACCTCTTGTAACCTTCTCTACTCCTCTATCCTTGCTCTACCAAATAAAATACAATCATCTGCAAAAAGCAGATGATTGATACTAGTACCCCCTCGAGCTACTTGCACCCCTCTAGTGATATGCTTTTTCTCATAATGATTAAGAAGGGAACTCAAGCCTTCAGCATAGATAAGAAAAAGATAGGGTGACAAGGGATCACCTTGTCTCAATCCTCTTAAGGGTTTAAACTTATGTCCTAGAAAACCATTTATTAAAACTGTGAATGATACAAATTTGACACATTTCATAACAAGGCTCACCCACTTCTCACAGAACCCCAACCTTGTCATAACAGTCTCCAAAAAATCCGACTCTACACGATCATAGGCTTTAGACATATCTAACTTCATGGACATACTCCCCACTTTTCCTTTCTATCTATTTTTCATGGAATCCAATAACTCATAAGCCATCATTGTATTATCATTTATCAATCTACCAGGCACTTTGGTTTGGGGATATGATTTCAGCTAAGACCATTTTGAACCTTTTAGTGATAGCTTTGGAGACTATTTTATACATGACATTACACAAACTTATAAGTCTGAATTCACTCACTTTTTTGGGTTTTTTGACTTTTGAATCAAGGCTATGTGTGTGTAGTTAAGAGACAGATCAAGAGGGTTACCATTAAGGATATCCACTGCTACTTTACAAACCTCACTAGAGACTAAACTCCAATGACTTTGGTAGAAGCATGGCCCAAATCCATCTGGATCAGGGGCTTTTAGTGGGGTCATCCGCTTCACTACATCTTCCACCTCGATTTTAGAAACGTTTCTGGAAAGCCTTTCATTCATAGCTTCTGTGACCCTTGAATTCAACCCCACGAGACAGCTCTCAATCACTTCTTTACTTGGCTTTGTAGTTTGAAATAGATTACCAAAGTACCTTCTGAAAGTTTCTTTAATATTCTTAAAGCCAACAACCATTCTATTGTTTCCATCCTCTATTTCTTTAATGAAATTTCTTTTCCTTCTTTTATTGGCACAAGCACGAAAATATTTAGTATTCATATCTCCATGCTTGTACCAATTATTTTTTGCCCTTTGCTTCCACCATAGATCTTCCTTTTCTAATAATAGATTTAGTTTAGCCTTTAACCTTTTAATCTCCTCTACATTACTTTGGCATTCCTCAGCTTGCAACCTATTTAACAACTTGGTTTTCTCTTCTATTTCCTTCATCCCCCCCTTCTTCCTCACCTTCCACCTTTGAAAAGCTGCTTTACTTCTCTGCAATACGCCAGTTACCCTTATAACTCCTTCAGCTTCCCCTTTCTTCCATACTTCTTTTACAACCCCTTCACAATCCTCTTCTAGAGCCTAACTGGCCTCTTACCTAAATGGTTTTTGTTTCCACCGACACCTTTCATTTGTATCTGCTCTTCTAGTAATTAAATGGGCTACTAGGGGTTTATGATCTGATGTTCTAGCTACCATTACTTCAGCACATGCATCCTTGTAAATTTCTAACCACTTAGGATTAGCCACTGCCCTATCCAACCTTTCCTTAGTAAAGCTTTCATCATTTTGAGCATTACTCCATGTAAACTTATCCCCCTTCCATCCTAGATCATATAAGTTCCCCTCAGTCAATACTTCCCTAAACAACTCCATTTGACTCTCTGGTCTTGCCTTAGCTCCCCACTTCTCATCATTTGTAAGAATTTCATTGAAGTCTCCTACTATGCACCATCCTTCTCCACTTTTTGGCTTCATAGATTTCAGCATCAACCATGTTTCCTTTCTCTTTATTGTCTCTGGATGTCCATAGAAACAAGTAAGCAGCCATCTACTTTCACCCTCATCTTCTATCCATGCATTTATATGTCTTTGGGAGAAGTTAACAATTTCCACATTCACCATTTGGTCCCATAACAACATCAGTCCACCCCTTTTTCCCACTGCCTCCACCTCAAAACACCCCTTACAAGCCAACCTTTTTTTTTATGTTCCAACAACTTTTTTTAATCTTATTTTCCATAAGAAAAACTAAGTTGGGTTGATTCTTCTCTGCCAAAGAACAAAGATCTTGAACTGTCCGAGGATTCCCCAATCATCGGCAGTTCCAACTTAATGTTTTTATAATACTTGGCGGAGCTGACTTCCAACCACCACCAACAAACCAGATTTTTCATATGTATTACCTCCACCTTCCACCTTTCCTCTCTTACTCAACTTCTTAGGACCCCTATCTTCCACCTCTGCATTGCCTCTTTTTTTTTTTTTTTTCTTTGTCACTGGCTCATTCTTTCTGGATTTTACTCCAGCCTTCCTCCTCCACACCCCCTTTTTCATAAGCTTCTCCTCCTCCACCATACTTCCCTCCTCGAAAATAACTGCAACCTCTTGCAATCCTCCCTCCCCCTGCTGGACAGATCCTCTTCTTGTTTTTGTAATGGAGAATAAACTCTCTCCCCCACTCCTTCTACCAAGCCCCACTCACCATCACTCCTCCTTGTTTCATCCAACCCTTCACTGTTTTTGATCCCTTCTAGTTCTTCCCCATTATGGTCTTTTTCACTATTAACCATACTCTCACTATTTTCAGCTTCACTCACTCTCTTTCCCTTACTTTCCTCACTCTTTTTTTCAACTCCATTCTCCCCATTATGATATGAGTTTCCCCCTTCCTTCCTCCACCAACTACCCACATCTAACCTGCCCCTCCCATTGTAGAATGGCTTGTTTCTGTGGACATGTTTAGCCCTCAACCATGACCCATATTGCTGTTCTTTCCCTTCAATACTCTCCCCTCCATTACTACATCCCTCAGTCCCATGCATTATAGACCCACATGAAAAGCATATTTTTGGCATTTTTTCATAACTAAAGGGAACCCATAAACTATTTCCTTTTACTTTCAGCATTCTCCCTCTAGCCAACGGCTAAGTTAAATCCACCATGATTTGAACACTTAAAAAAATCCCCCACACACTTCCATCATCCCTCACGTCCACATCCTCCACTCTACCCACCTTACCCCCTATTTGTTTTCCTTTCTCTTTTGTCATACATGATAATGGTAAGTTGTGTAATCTAACCCAAAAGACTTCTGAATCAAATCTAATGTTCTGTAAAGGAGTATACTCATCAAACTCCTTTATAACCAGCAACTGTTTATCAAACAACCAGGGTCTACCTGACCATACTTTCTGTTTATCCTCCAGAATTTTGAAATACAATGACATAAGTATTCAGACGCACCTCTGTAAATTGAGCAGCCTTGCTTATCCTCCAAATCTTTGCAATCGTTGCACCCACCACTTCTCCACTTATCATCCTTGTAGAGAAAATTTTACCCATTAGAGACCTCTGTTCCTTCAAACCAAGTTCACTCGACACTTCCTCCTCTATCTATATCATAGCTTGCTCCTCATCCCACAATTGAAAACCCTTCCATTTTTCCTCTAAATCCTCCATCATATGCTGTCGAGTTCTCTCTTATGTCAACAGTTTCCACCAAAACCACCGTAATCTGCTGCCAACCATCGTCAGTAACCACCCGAATCTTACCTGTGTACCACAGGGACCACCTTCTTTCCTTTCCTTTTCTGTTATAACCACCTCACACTTACTCACGTGCCTCTAGCACCCATTCTCGCTCCACCTCTTCTCTTGAGAGAAAAGAGAGAAGAATGGAATTGGTTTTAGTGACAGCAAAACATGAATATAATAAATGCAACTTACAACCTTACGTACATAACGGACTCTTTATCCTTTCGGGCGTAATGTAAATGTAGCGTAGGCTGAAATGAGAGATGTTCTAGGGTTAGAATTTTCTCACTTCATCCTTATAAAAACATAACTTTCTAACTTTGGGCTTAGTTTGCAAAATTAACCCTTAACTTTTAAAAAATTATAAATTTGTCGCTAAACTTGAAATTGCAAACGAACCCCAAAACTTGTCAAAATTTACATATCTCATGTAAATTTCATCTTAAGTCGAAGTACCGACTTACAGTTTACAAAACTAAGCCCTACTATAAGAACTCTAGGCCAAATGTGGCATCCTTGACCACCGATTGTGTTTTGGTGGAAGTCTTGACACCAGAAGTCATACACCCCTAGCGCATAGTGAAAGCAAATGTGTGCATACATGGAATATAATAGTGTGCAGTTAATTTGCAGAGAAAAATAAAAAGGACAGTCAATAAGTCTAACATTACCAGAAATTAAAGCTACACCACAAAGCAATTACCCATAAGCCATTAAGTCCTCCAAACTCTGATGAAAGCATATTACAATCATCCAACAAAATTTTAAAAAAAATCTAAATATTAATAACTTTTATTAGACAGGGGGGAGATCCTCAATCTCCATTCTCCAAATGGAGCTGGACCTCCATACTCGCAATCTCCCTCTACATCAAACTCTACGGTTCTGCGGGATGAAACCGTAAATGGGGACACCACAATGAGATTTTGCAAAATCTCAATAAGTGAAACCAGAACTAACAATCAATATACAAGCAGGTGGAAAAATGTGAAAATTATACCAAGTATACATTTAAAAGGTTAATAACAATGTAATTTTCCAAATATCAGTATAAACACATTTCTCACACAAAAGCCCTACACACTCAAAAATCACCTTTTAGTTTCGAAAGTAACCTTTTGATTAAAGTATGAACTATGGTCTCCCCTATGGACCATCCGCACTCTTTGGCTCCCTTCGTCACACCACGGGTAACGACCATGCGTGTGAATGTGTAACGAGTGATGCCCAGTTCCATGTCCGATGCGTACATGACTAGGCATGCTCTAGCCTCCACTAGTAGAGAGGCAACGAAGTCGACCAAAAAGTGTTATCGTCTCACCTAAGCCCATTGTCGCCCGTCAACAATCTAGGGAACGTCACTCAATTTTATGCGCTCCTAAGTAATCAAAGGAGCTCCACCGAGATAATAGCCTATCTTAGCTTGGGGTCGTGATATGCACTTATGCACAAAATACTCATTTGATAGCAAAAACCGCAAATTTTTTCATATTTCAGCAAATATAGCAAAAGAGAACAATTATGAAAATATTAATGACAGGCAACAGATATAATGCAGACATGCAACAATTCACAAATGATGACATAATAACAACATTAACTATGAATTTAAACAAAACAAAAAAATTCATGACAAGTAAAACCACAACATCACAGCAGCTTCAAATTTTGTTCCCAACGCTTCACGAGGCCCTCGACCACAGATTCACAACCTCTACAATTTATTCGCAATGCTTCACAACCCACAGCCACAGATCCAAATTCCCAACCAGACTGCACAACACAGATTCACAATTCTCCAACTGCAAGTATTTAAAAATTTCATTCTAGAACCACTTACAATCACAAAGGTAATTTTTTCTGGATGAGCGAAGCTCCTAAGCTTTGCCTATTGGTCATGTTTGTTCTTGTCGGCGGGTGTCATGGTGGCCCTCCAGGTTGTTTATGGAGTCTCGAACGGAGGGGCAGAGTGTGTTTGTCTTGCGTGTATGGGTTGCTGCATAGAGGGACAAGGTTAGAGATTCAGATTTGAACGTGAGCAAAGCATAAAATGACGAGGTGAGAGGCAGAGGAGCTTACTGTGGTAGTGTCTGGAGGGAAGGAGCATGGCAGTGGCGGTGGCTGGAGTTAGGGTTTCACTCGGTAGTAGAGGCAAAGACAGTGTGTGAGTGGAGGTGGAGGATGGTGGTGATCGTATGATAGGGTTTTTCAAGCCCCTAGACGATGTCGTATAGGTAAGGGGTTGGGCCTTTTTGTTTTCTCAGCTGGGCTTCTACATGCGCCAAGCCCTCAACACACCCAACAAAACTTAGTGGAATCAAACCATGGGCTTCACACCAAATTCCTTGTTTTTGCTTGCTACTTGTCCATTTAACACACTAACATGCTTAACCTAAAAAATAAACTCTCAAATATTACATCCTTAGTTCTAAAATCATGCCAAGACACTAAATCACACATTTTACAAAAAGCTAAACTCACCACTTCAAATAACAACACAAAACAACAAGATTAGGTCAAATTGAACCTAATCTTGGTTTTCTAGGTCTAATACTCTCATTTTAACACAAAGGACTCCAAAAGTTCATAAATCTCACCTCTAACATGTTAATCACTCATACATAGTTGATAACATGCTTTACTAAGCCACAAAACTCATCTTATACATGAAATGAGACTCGGCTTGCATAGAAAACATGGAACTCTAAACATAGAGACTAAATCATTCATTTACATGAAGTAAAACCTTGAGACAACGCATTCATATACCTCAAATCAAGGTCTAACTTGATCTAAATATCAAAATCCAACATTTCTTAGCAAATAATCCCACCATAACAAACTTAAACCTGAGAGACTCCAAATCATGCTAAAAACTTATACCCTTTGCATTGCAAAAAATCCAACAAAGACCTAAGTCATAAAGCTTTAAAGATCCACTTAATCCATAGATCAAAGCTTTAGGAACAAGATTTAAAAAAATAAAAACCATATAGTCAAGATCCTAAAGCTAAAATTACAAACTAAACCAAACAAACCAAACCAAACTAAACCATATCATTTTGTAAGTCATACAAAAACTGTTTTGTTCAAGCAAAATATGCTCTAAATCAAACCATAAACTTCCACAAAAATCAGCTCAACAGATCATGGAACTGAGATTTAGAAAACTTTTCATCAAATCAACAAAAACTTCCAAGCTTAACACTAGACTCTCAAACCAAATCCCATCACACCAAAATACCAACAATCAACCTCCAAACCTCCAATAAAATTAACCAACACTCTCCCACACATTCAAGACTTAAAGCTTAAGAAAATATAATAGATTTGAGCTAGGCAAGGAGACTTACAAAGCTGGACCAAAAGAGAAAAAAACTACAAACTTTTTCTCCAAAGCTCTCTCTCTCTCTCTCTCTCTCTCTTGGAAGGACAAGAAAAATGCTAAGTGTGGGAAAGACGGAGGGAGGCGTGGGGCTTTAGGGGGGATGATATGAGGGCTGACCTTGGGTGGTTGGTGGTGTGACCAATTGATGAGACTTGGTGGTTAAGACTTGAAGCTTGATCGATTGAGTGGTGATGGGAGTGGGTGGGTTGCTTAGGTGTGATGGCCACTATTTGGNATCTTAAGTCGAAGTACCGACTTACAGTTTACAAAACTAAGCCCTACTATAAGAACTCTAGGCCAAATGTGGCATCCTTGACCACCGATTGTGTTTTGGTGGAAGTCTTGACACCAGAAGTCATACACCCCTAGCGCATAGTGAAAGCAAATGTGTGCATACATGGAATATAATAGTGTGCAGTTAATTTGCAGAGAAAAATAAAAAGGACAGTCAATAAGTCTAACATTACCAGAAATTAAAGCTACACCACAAAGCAATTACCCATAAGCCATTAAGTCCTCCAAACTCTGATGAAAGCATATTACAATCATCCAACAAAATTTTAAAAAAAATCTAAATATTAATAACTTTTATTAGACAGGGGGGAGATCCTCAATCTCCATTCTCCAAATGGAGCTGGACCTCCATACTCGCAATCTCCCTCTACATCAAACTCTACGGTTCTGCGGGATGAAACCGTAAATGGGGACACCACAATGAGATTTTGCAAAATCTCAATAAGTGAAACCAGAACTAACAATCAATATACAAGCAGGTGGAAAAATGTGAAAATTATACCAAGTATACATTTAAAAGGTTAATAACAATGTAATTTTCCAAATATCAGTATAAACACATTTCTCACACAAAAGCCCTACACACTTAAAAATCACCTTTTAGTTTCGAAAGTAACCTTTTGATTAAAGTATGAACTATGGTCTCCCCTATGGACCATCCGCACTCTTTGGCTCCCTTCGTCACACCACGGGTAACGACCATGCATGTGAATGTGTAACGAGTGATGCCCAGTTCCATGTCCGATGCGTACATGACTAGGCATGCTCTAGCCTCCACTAGTAGAGAGGCAACGAAGTCGACCAAAAAGTGTTATCGTCTCACCTAAGCCCATTGTCGCCCGTCAACAATCTAGGGAACGTCACTCAATTTTATGCGCTCCTAAGTAATCAAAGGAGCTCCACCGAGATAATAGCCTATCTTAGCTTGGGGTCGTGATATGCACTTATGCACAAAATACTCATTTGATAGCAAAAACCGCAAATTTTTTCATATTTCAGCAAATATAGCAAAAGAGAACAATTATGAAAATATTAATAACAGGCAACAGATATAATGCAGACATGCAACAATTCACAAATGATGACATAATAACAACATTAACTATGAATTTAAACAAAACAAAAAAATTCATGACAAGTAAAACCACAACATCACAGCAGCTTCAAATTTTGTTCCCAACGCTTCACGAGGCCCTCGACCACAGATTCACAACCTCTACAATTTATTCGCAATGCTTCACAACCCACAGCCACAGATCCAAATTCCCAACCAGACTGCACAACACAGATTCACAATTCTCCAACTGCAAGTATTTAAAAATTTCGTTCTAGAACCACTTACAATCACAAAGGTAATTTTTTCTGGATGAGCGAAGCTCCTAAGCTTTGCCTATTGGTCATGTTTGTTCTTGTCGGCGGGTGTCATGGTGGCCCTCCAGGTTGTTTATGGAGTCTCGAACGGAGGGGCAGAGTGTGTTTGTCTTGCGTGTATGGGTTGCTGCATAGAGGGACAAGGTTAGAGATTCAGATTTGAACGTGAGCAAAGCATAAAATGACGAGGTGAGAGGCAGAGGAGCTTACTGTGGTAGTGTCTGGAGGGAAGGAGCATGGCAGTGGCGGTGGCTGGAGTTAGGGTTTCACTCGGTAGTAGAGGCAAAGACAGTGTGTGAGTGGAGGTGGAGGATGGTGGTGATCGTATGATAGGGTTTTTCAAGCCCCTAGACGATGTCATATAGGTAAGGGGTTGGGCCTTTTTGTTTTCTCAGCTGGGCTTCTACATGCGCCAAGCCCTCAACACACCCAACAAAACTTAGTGGAATCAAACCATGGGCTTCACACCAAATTCCTTGTTTTTGCTTGCTACTTGTCCATTTAACACACTAACATGCTTAACCTAAAAAATAAACTCTCAAATATTACATCCTTAGTTCTAAAATCATGCCAAGACACTAAATCACACATTTTACAAAAAGCTAAACTCACCATTTCAAATAACAACACAAAACAACAAGATTAGGTCAAATTGAACCTAATCTTGGTTTTCTAGGTCTAATACTCTCATTTTAACACAAAGGACTCCAAAAGTTCATAAATCTCACCTCTAACATGTTAATCACTCATACATAGTTGATAACATGCTTTACTAAGCCACAAAACTCATCTTATACATGAAATGAGACTCGGCTTGCATAGAAAACATGGAACTCTAAACATAGAGACTAAATCATTCATTTACATGAAGTAAAACCTTGAGACAACGCATTCATATACCTCAAATCAAGGTCTAACTTGATCTAAATATCAAAATCCAACATTTCTTAGCAAATAATCCCACCATAACAAACTTAAACCTGAGAGACTCCAAATCATGCTAAAAACTTATACCCTTTGCATTGCAAAAAATCCAACAAAGACCTAAGTCATAAAGCTTTAAAGATCCACTTAATCCATAGATCAAAGCTTTAGGAACAAGATTTAAAAAAATAAAAACCATATAGTCAAGATCCTAAAGCTAAAATTACAAACTAAACCAAACAAACCAAACCAAACTAAACCATATCATTTTGTAAGTCATACAAAAACTGTTTTGTTCAAGCAAAATATGCTCTAAATCAAACCATAAACTTCCACAAAAATCAGCTCAACAGATCATGGAACTGAGATTTAGAAAACTTTTCATCAAATCAACAAAAACTTCCAAGCTTAACACTAGACTCTCAAACCAAATCCCATCACACCAAAATACCAACAATCAACCTCCAAACCTCCAATAAAATTAACCAACACTCTCCCACACATTCAAGACTTAAAGCTTAAGAAAATATAATAGATTTGAGCTAGGCAAGGAGACTTACAAAGCTGGACCAAAAGAGAAAAAAACTACAAACTTTTTCTCCAAAGCTCTCTCTCTCTCTCTCTCTCTCTCTTGGAAGGACAAGAAAAATGCTAAGTGTGGGAAAGACGGAGGGAGGCGTGGGGCTTTAGGGGGGATGATATGAGGGCTGACCTTGGGTGGTTGGTGGTGTGACCAATTGATGAGACTTGGTGGTTAAGACTTGAAGCTTGATCGATTGAGTGGTGATGGGAGTGGGTGGGTTGCTTAGGTGTGATGGCCACTATTTGG
>QEOT01000352.1:82632-105107 GCA_003123785.1 Pterocarya stenoptera
ATATATATATATACGAGAAACAGCTGGAACAAGCTGCTAGGTGCCCCTCAATAGCAAAAGCTAGCCTGCGGCCACATGACATGGACTTGAGTACGCATTGATTAAGTACATACTACTTCACTTAGACACTTACACATTATTAACATTTAAAAATCAAACTCACCCAGCCAATTTGGTTCATACTTTCCAATAATTGCTTCCGGCTATGGTGACATAGAAGAACATATATATATATATATAGAAGAAGATGGTTGTTAATCATGCAGTTGAATTAATCGTGTAATACGTCCATGTGAGTCTCTAAACACATGAAGCGGGTCGAGCTAATTCCACTTTAATTTTTATATCTCTTCAATTTCATCTACAATATCCAACATTTTTTTTTAAAAGAAAAAAGCCGGATGCCACACACATAGCAACCTCATCCCAAGTTTATTACTTCACCTCACTTGTGGCAGAGGGATACCGTGGTTACATCTTTTCACTTTGGTTGACAAACCCAACACCAAGTGAGAAAATATAATACCAAATAAAGAACCAACCATCTGGAAAGCTCAATTCAATCCTCAGAACCACTTTTCAACTTTTGAAACTCCCATTAAGCCTACAACCTGAATTAAGATCGCAGATAAGGGAGATCCATTTTATCCACATTTAAAATACCTTTAAATTTCCACGAAATATCACCAATGAGGAATATCCAACATATCTTTTATATATATAAAGTGGCTATCTAACGGAAATTCTTATTTTAACAGATTTTGTTGTTTTCCGTTAAAGTTAATGCTTTTTTCCGTTAAAGGTCATGCATATGCATGGACAGATTATATATTGACGCTTGGTTTCCCTACAGTCATTCAGTCCAACTTTCTTCTACAGCAAATTATGACTCAGCACGTCGATCGATTGTTATATATCAAAAAGTACTAGATCCCATATATGGCTTATAGCCGGACACACATCAGCTCCTTTAATATCCATTAATGGCCATCCACGAACTCAAGTACGTACGTATAAAAAGAAAATATTTAGGTACAAAATGATTATACAAAAATAATCTTATAAATTGACGTAACTTGATCTGATTTATAAGATTATATAATTATTTTTATTATAAAGTAGATCTAACGAATCAGATGAAGCTACGTCAGTTTATATAATTATTTTTGTCTAATTCTTTTATGGATGTAGCAGTCTTCATATAAAAAAATTCACGAGAAAAATCCTAATTGTTAATTGGTCTCGATTGTTAATCTCTCTCTCAATAGATATATATATCTTTTTATATATATAAAGTGGCTATCTAACGGAAATTCTTGTTGTAACAGATTTTGTTGTTTGAATTTACAAGTGTTGGAGTTGATATTTGAATCTTATGCTAGGTTTGCCCACACTTCTGGTTGGGGATTGCCATTAGAAACATCATATGTTTGATAAAATGGTAGTCTTTATGTAAATAAAACAAATCATTTGAGATTAGGTTGACAGCAATGCTTGTAAATAGGTATATAAGGATATTAGTAGACAATGTATATCTAATGTGTTCCCTTTGGTGTTGTATTATGCTGAATTTTCTTCATCGATATCTAATTGAACATCTAATTGGCATACCCAAACTCCCTGCATCAAATAGGATTTATACAGGTTGGTGTTGTATTATCCTGGATTTTCTTCATCGGTATCTATATTCAAGTCATGTAACTGGCATGGATTTAACTTTTTGTCATCTAGAAAGGGATGAAAGGCATACATGGATAATAATATATAGTCTTTTTTACTTGTGAATGGTTTAGGCAGTATTTGATTTTGTTCTTTTCTGGATGAAAGATCTAATTGACTATAATTGATTTATTAGGTTTAAAGTAATGATAGTACTCCAATACTCCCAAAGACTTGGTGTTGCTGCATCCATTAGCAATCATTTCTGGATGTTTTATAGCTATAATTCATTAAGAAATCAAGGGAAAAGGGTTGAAAACTTGAAGAATTTGAGAGAGAAAATAACCTGCTTTTGTTTGTTACAATTTTTGTTGCTGTCTATTTCAATGTTTTATGCTGTCTGTTTTGATTTTCATGTTTACATGATCCTTCTCTTACTATTGTATTTTAATTTTAATTTAGAAGTATGTTCTTCCTCCTTAATTACTGGAAAATGAGGAATTGGTGGGGGTCCTAGCGAGGTTAAGGTCAGACTATGAACAAGAAGGAGGAGGGATGATGGAGAGCAATTACTCCAAGAAGTGGTCGTGGGAGGTGGGGTCGAAGTGGGAGTTCTGGACCTGGTTGTGAATCTCAAAACTCTGCATATATGACTATTGTTGTTGGTAATGATCAAATAGATATGTTTCAAATTATAAGTGTAAAATTAGTTGAAGAGGTACCCTGTTGTTGGATCATAATGATCCTCCTGTCATAAGATGATTGCTTTAATTTAAAGTACATAAAATTTTATTGAACTTAAAGTGCTGGTGGGACTTTCTTATCGGTTACTCTTTGAGATTGATTTTTCCTTCTTGAATGGAATTCTGTATCACATGTAGAGAATTATACCGTGTTTATTATATGGTGAATACATATGTATTTTTTTAAAAAACTATTTCACCCAACTAGGCATACGTGCCTTGCACGTTGCTCCTGACCTAGTATATATATATATGTATATATATATCTAACTCATAGGAATTCTCAATCTTGGATTTTATTATCTTTTAGTTTGTTAAAGAAAATTGATCATAACTCCCCTCCCCTCCCCTCTTTCTCTCTTTTTTTTTTTCAATATCATTTACTCGGTCTCCTTTGCATTCTATGTTGATTATGTAAGTGCCTATTATAGTTAGATTTTTTTTTTAGCCTTGCTGACGTGTTCAGTGTCGAAATTGTGCTTTACTAGGGTTTGGCTTTCGAGGCTCTGCCCTGGCAGCCATTGGGGGCGGCCCTAGTCCCTCGACGTCAATTGGGAGACCACGTTCTTTTGTTGATCTCGTGTCTCAAACACCACAGGCCATCTTGAGGTGGTTGTTCTGTTTCAACATCCTAAAGTTGTGGATGGTGAGGTTTTGTTTTTTCAGTTCTCAAAAAAAGAATTAGAGAAGTCTGCTGAGCCGTTCTGTTTTTCCATTGTCATGAAGTTCCTGCGTCAGAGACCTTCTTTGGATCAAATTAGAAGCTTTATTCATGGGAGATGGGTTCTAATGGCTCAACCGGTGGTTTTTACCATGAGGAGGCCGAGGCACGTTTTTATTCAATTTTCCAACGAATATGATTTCCTGAAGGCCATGATAAGGGAGAGTTGTGACATTGATGGTGTTATGTACAAAATATTTCAATGGTCTCTTGATTTTTTTGAAGATGTGGAACCAAATATGGCTCCTGTTTGGATCATGCTTCCGGGACTTCCTCTGAATTTTTATCATGAAGCCATGCTAAGGATTGTTACGACGCCGATTGGAAGTTATTTGACAAGAGATAACGCTACTTGTTGTGCTACAGGCATGGATGGGGCTCGGGTTTGTGTCCTGATGAATATTGCACAGAAGCCAATCCAATCATTTTGGATTGGGACTCCAAAGAAACCAACAAGTATTTGTCAAGAAGTAGTCTATGAAACTTTCCCAGCTTTCTGTGTTGGATGTAAGGTGCAGGGACAAAATCAGTTGACTTGTAAAGGGTCTGTTCAGACGGGAAAAAGGAAAGAACAAAGTCATGTTTGGATTCCAAAAGGAACAGGTTGATGGCATAAAGGATAAGAATCCTGATGCGGGAACTGACAAGTCGATGGGGGGAAGAGGAGTGGTTGGTTATCGAAACAGAGTCTCAGGAGTTAGTGCAAAATCCTGTTATTATCCCTGGGAATGCTCTGGAGTTGCATGAGGGTCAAAATCAGTTGCAGGGAGTTAGGTGTGGAAAAGGCAGATTTGTGGAGGGTGAGTCTAGTGGGATCCAAGGTGAAGTTGTGGTAGTGGAAGAGTTGGGATCGAATGGAGAAGATTTGCTTCCCAGCATACTGAAGAGCGAAATGTTGTTGATCATGTTGCGGGGTTGACAGAGACACGGGACATGGACTCTAATGAGGCAATTCATAGATCTTTTTCTGATTGAGATGGAGACAAACAACTCAACCATTTGAGGAAAGCAAAAGATGGTGCTTTAGATTCAGAAATCGGGAAAAAGGATGTGCCTACAGGTCATTTTTTGCATAGTTCTTCTAGGGCTCCTAGCAGGCCCTTTCGACAGGATTTATGATTGGAAAGATTCTGTTTTGGAATACTCAAGGTCTCGGAACCTCGAAAAAAAGACTTCGGTCTTTGCTAAAAACTCATAAACCAAAAATGCTTATGGTGGCGAAACATTTTAGAAGTGATGCTGAACTTTTACGTTGGCAAAATATATTTCGATTTAATGCATCTTTCTCTAATGGAATCAATGATGGGAAAATTTGGATTTTTTGGCAAGATGATATACAGGTTAGTGCGCTTGCTACCTCTAGTCAACAGGGTTACATTGTTGATTAATTCTTCCGTGGTGGTATCGGTTGTGTATGCCAAATGTAGATACTAGGATAGAAGATCCCTTTGGCCCGATTTGGTCTCTATAGGCGTATTGGCCTTGCCGTGGGTCATTATAGGGGACTTTAATATTATTAGGCATGATGGCAAGCAAAAGGGTAGGCACCTTGGGTTGCCTTGTGCAATGGCGAATTTCTCTAATTTTATTCATGCGGGAGGACTGATTGAAGTGCCTTTCTCTAGGAATCATCTCTTGTGGTGTAATGGCCAAAGTGGGTTGGCGAGAAGTTGGGCTCGTCTAGACAGAGCTCTTTGTAATACCAAGTGGTTCGATTTATTTCCTTCGGTTCCCTTCAATATTTGGCTGGCAGGTCATCTAATCACTCCCCTATGCTAGCTACTTGGTTTGGTTAAAAGTTCGGTCAGATATGGTCCCAGTGCTTTCAAGTTCAAACAAATGTGGACAACCCATGATGATTTCTGGAGTCTAGTTACAGCTGTTTGACAGCAGAATGATAGTGGATCGGGATTTTTGAAGCTTGCTTCTAAGCTCAAAAAGTTGAAGGTCGCACTTAGACGATGGAACATAGAGGTGTTTGGCTGGACGAGGGTCAACACTAAAAGGCTTGAGGAGAGGATCAAGAAAGGCGAGAAGAGCTTACAGAAGCAATACTCTGAAGACGTTAAAAGTGATGTTTTGGCATCGCAAGTTGAACTAACATCCTGGTTAAAAAGAGAAGAAGTCAGGATTGCTCAAAAAATCAAGCAGACATGGATTGATCATGGGGAGGTTTCTTCATCTTTTTTTGCAGCATTGTAGGCAAGGAAGCACAACGTAGTTAAGGAGATGCATCTTAGTGATGGGCGAACATTATCCACTCCGGAAGAAATTCATAAAGAAGTAGTGATTTACTTTGAGGATTTTCTTCAAGCACGGTCCAGTACTCATGCCCCCAGTATCCTATAGCAGGAAGAAGAAGAGAAGGAAAAGAAAGAATAAGAAAAAGAATAAGAAAGGGGAAGAAGGGACAGCGGTGCACGAAGGGAAGAGATGAAACCCTAAGGGTTTTCCTTCAGTTGCACCCAAAACGACGTCGTTTTACATGGCTAGGGGCTGGTCTCACAAGGCATACAGGCTGGGCCTGATCTCACACACACAGCCCACAAGAAATAAAACATTTACAAAACCACTAAAAAAAGCCCAAACTCAAAAAGAAAAGAATAAAAATAAAATAAAATGGAACATAATAGCTTAAAATAAGATAAAACAACCATCAATAATTACTAACATAAAAAAATAAATGCCAACAATAATAAATAATTAAATTAAAATAAAAGAGTGAATAATAATAGATAAACAACTAATTAAAATGCACTAATTAAGGATCTCACAATCTTCTTGCATCCGCACGGAGGCAATTTATTTATTATGCAACTAGAACTCGTCTGCGGTATTCCCCAAGAGCCCATAAGGGGAATATGTCTCTATATGCTGCATAGTTTAATCCACAATACCTAAAATACAACCCTGTGATTTCCTGCAATAGTACATTCCCAATAATAACCTTCGTTAATGCTTATACTTGGGATATTAGAATTTTTTTTTTTTTTTTTTTTTTTTTTTNGTTGCTCATACCTTGTTGTGGCTTGATAGGTAACTCTCTCCCCATCCACCATTTGGTAGCTGCTTTGATATAAAAAACTCACAAGCTTTGCGTATTGCTGGACAATTTTGGTAATTTCTTCCACAAGATGCTAATCCTGATACAGCAAACCATGTACCATAGGTGTAGCAAATCGCCCAATTTCCATACCTGTTTAATAGCTAAAAGAGTCAGTACTTCAGGTAGAAAATCAATTCTGTAGCTATGCATAAAAGAATTTCATTTTTCAAGAATACAATGCTTGAGAAACATAGAGTTACCAGGATCCATCAGGTTCTTGTACGTCTTGGATGTATTGAAGGGCCCTGGAAATGCTACTGTCTATCTCCGTCCTCCGGTGTTTGGGATAGAATCTCCTAAAGATTGCAAGACCTTGAAGTGCTGATGAAGTGCATTCTACATACCTATATATATATAAGGTGACAATTCTCATGTTAGCAAGAAAATATGACCAATACTGTGGCAATTGTTGTTCTGATAAAGTTATATCATCTTACTCTCGCTCAAAGAGAGGATCCTCAAAGACTTCGGTGGGGTTGAACTTCTGCGAAAAATATAAACAAAATTTATGTTAGTAAGTGCAGAGTTAGCACAATGATTTCTTATCATTGAACATATTTGTGTTTTATGAAATTTGAGATATTGGAAGCCAGCCTTATCATAAAGCTTACCTGCATCCATGGGGATGCTCTACGAGGCTCCCATGCTGGGTAACCACCATTTTCACTCTGTAGTGGCAATTGAAAGAAAGTCGATTACTCATCAGGTAAAGCATTTGAAAGATGAAAATGAGTAAAATACAAAATATATTGGTGGGTTGAATTCTTACTTATAGGGAAAGAATGACATTCACAGCATCATAATACCGCTGAGTCTCAATTTTTTCCCCAACTAAGTCAGTGGACATTTGGGAGAACAGGAGTGTAACCTGCAAAAGAGAAGGTTTTGCTAAAACTCAGATTCTTCCTTCCATACAAACCTTGATTAGAATGTGTAATTTTCGTATATATGTATTTCGATAGCATTAAGACATTACCTTCAACCCTTCTCCTGTGACATCAGAGACTTGCCAGCCACAGTCCTGCATTGAGAGTGTCCAACTTCCTTTAGCCATGTGTCTGTGCATAGCTTTGAAGTCCCCAGGAGGGTCATCTTGGACCTGGAAAATAACCATGATTCTGTTCATAACATTATATTCCATAAAACAATGTAATTAATGGATATTTGAAAAATATTTTGACCTGTGAAGCCTTTATAAATTCATGCGCTTTACGTAGTGTTGGCCCATACTCTTCACTTAGATTACAAGACAGAATAGCTTGAATAGCAAAAACTGCATGCCATGTCTGACAGCCTAAACTCTGCATCACCCAAATCTGGCATCATTCAGTATATTTCTAGGTGAAGACAAGTCTTCAAATGGATCAAGATGTTTGGTTCTTTAGGCCTGACTATTCAGCAATGATTTAAGTATATGTGATTGCATGAGCATTCTTACTCATTAATGGATCATTTTACCTGAACTTTTAATCCATCTTCGGCAATCCAATAGTAGTCTGGAAGTCTAGCTAAGTGAAGCTTGTATGCCTCTGAATTTGGATCATCAACCCAACGGGCCATCAAACATAAAACCTTTCAAAAACCAAGTTACCATTACAAATTTAGTACATTTAGTAGCATCAAATGTCTTTGATTCTGGTAGAATTGAAGTACTAGCTAGTTATTGACCTTTTCAACGCATCCAATGCATAGATATCTACTAATCTCATCCTCATAACAAACATTGCCAATGGCTACTTTTATTGCCCTCTCTCTCAACCATGAAAAGGGCCAACGCTTGAGAAGAGGTTCGGCTACATGTTGAAGAAATTCCCACGCCAAATCTTGTAACATAGGATGTGGATAGTAGAGATCCTCCTATTTGATTAGCACATCAAATGAGTTCTAGGTATGCATGTATGAATTTCAACAGAAGAATTTTGATAATAATATTATCTGAATCGAACACATTCTTTTCTGAAACATTTTGAAAATTACTCATAAGCACAGATTAGATACTAGAAAAGAAAGACATAAAAGAGAACTATTCTACTAACCTTTGCAACTGTATTCCTGGCTTTGTTCCAGTTAATTAGTTCATAAGGCTCGTTGTATAACTCTCGACGTATTGATTTAACCAACTCAGTGATTGGACCGACATACTTCTTCCCATATAGATAAGACATTGGCATGTAAACTAAGCGACAATAGCATAACATTTTGCCTACATTTCACATAAATTAAAGGCCAAGAGGATCAGTTAGAACAACCAAAGTTGTTGTGACATATTTGTTCTTGTAATTAAGTGTAAAAATCTAAAACAAAAAGGATGAGTCACAAAAACTAACTTGGACTAAAGGGGACAAAATTAGGAAGAAGCCAGAACTCTGGGGGTAATGGATTACAACCAGACCATTCATACGCTCCTAGTACCTATACATGAGAGGAGAAGTTCTGAGTTTTTACCTGACAGAAAAAACAATAAGACTCCTGTATCATCATAAGGTAAATATATTTTGTAGAATTCAAAGTGGAAATGCCTCCATCATTACAAATAGTCTTGCAAATGCATGAACTTTTATTGGATGCATTTTTTTTATAAGAATCCAAGCAGTGATACTTTTTTCTTTCACTATATATTTTCTTCTCTTAAACAACTTTTTTCTTGGCCACTAAAAATGACATGCCTGCTTACTTTAGTTATAGTTTTAGTTACTAAAATGATTGAAACTATTAATGGTTTATTTTTAAAGAAATAAAAAATCTGATTTTTGTTTCTAAAATCATGAAAACTAATTCTAATTCCCTAATAAAAAAAAATAATCTGTCTTAGTTTCCTAAGATCATTGAAGCAAGTTCTAAGTTACTAGCATATCCAATTTAGTGAACAGAGTTATAGGAACTCCTAACAATTGTTCATACCGAGACCCAAAACTTCCCCCATGATGGCATCGCCACAATGCCACCATGGTCGAGCATCCATTTCCGGCCTCTAGCCATGGCCCCATCTTCACCATCTTCAGGTCCCTCTCCAAGTAACCTTAAGGCAATATAGCTCAAAGCTGAGCCAAACATTGTGCTGTGTCCCACTATATGGAAACTCCATCCTCCATCTTCATTCTGTCCAACAAACACACAAACAATTATGTAAGTTTAATATATATATATATATATAAATAGCTACAATTCAGTTTCCTAAGCCTTTTTTGGTTGGCCAAGTAGTAAGTAACTCGAACACAAACCTGAGTATTATACAAGTATCGAGTAATTTCCTGCCGGTGATGTGATGAAAGAACAGTACTGAGATCCCCAGTAATGTACAACGCCATTACCTGCATTTGGTAATAACTTCAACTACGTTACTTAGAATCAAACTACTCAAGATCTTTGTGCAAGTTTTTGGACTAAAAAAAAAGAAAAGAAAAAGAAAAAGCAAACATATCAACAATGATTTGAGAACATACGAACCAAGGGTGGAAGGAAAAACAAGGATCCACCAAATTCAGCAGGCCAGTGGCCATCATGAGACTGAAGGGTTGAAAGGTTGTTTAGTGCTCTTCTCACTGTAATTGTCACTGCTTCCTCTGTTATTTCCTCTGTTTCTTTCACTGTTACTGGTGGTGGCATTGCCCCACGCGGATTCTCCTTTCTAAGCTGTGAGTTTCAAGTGGGAAAATCAAAGAGGGTAGTTGGTATGGCGAAAAAAAAAAAGCAATTTCATAAAAGTAAAATCATAGATTGAAGTGTCAGATTGTAAAGTTATCTTTATTATAATATAGATTTAATAAATCACATCAAACTACATTAGTTTGTACATTATTTTTTATAAAATATTTTGTAAATATAGCACTTTTCATAAAAAAAAAAATTTAAAGAATCGTGACTAAAATCAGAGTAATTTAATTGGTAGTTCCTAGAAACAGTATGGTTGTGTTTACGAAAAAAGGGATCAAATGAGAGAAAAATTGACATATAATCTTACCGTATTTATTACTCATTTAATAATGTACGAAATATTTATATAAATATCAATAAATACTATATGCTAAATCTCTCTGTTAAAGTTCATGCTAGGAATGGAATTAAATGACTCTCAAAATTTCTCCAATTAAGAAAAGGGGTTTGCAAAATTGATGAAAAAAAAAAAAAAACAATTGTCATATGAAAAGGAAATGTTGTTATGTATATCTGTCTCATGTCTTCTGTCAAATATCTTTCAAATATCTTGAAGCAAGTGGCTTTAGTGGGACTGCATTTACAATAGCACAATTATAAAACCTTGTCCACGTGGAAATGATGTAGCTTTGAACAAAAGCATGATAGATAGAAAATTACAGAGGGTTGCAACCAAATAATGCTATTCTTATTTTTCCAAAATTTTAATTTATTTTCTTTAAGAACTTTTTAATTAGATATCATATAAATGGTAAATAAATAAAAAATAATAAATATTTTTTTGATGTCACAAAATAAATATGCAACTTCCTGATCATGGCTACATATGGCTTTCTAAAGATGCAAAAAGTCATCGCCGAGAGCAGATAAGAATTAAAAAGAAAGTCTCCGGTCCACTTAGAATTAATTTAATTTTTCCCATGATAACAACAATATTAATATTGTTAAACCTCAAAAGTCTAAACTATTGAGTCTCACATTGTTCAAATAAGATTTTTGTATTGTCTTGACCTTCTATATAAAAATTGGTTTAGGAGGCCAATCCACAGTACACTCTTATGAGCAAATCTAACAAATTTAAAAATTGATAACATAGTTTTTATGTTATCAATTTGTAAATTATAGTTATATATTTTGATTTTAATTTACAATTTTAATTATATAATAATTTGAGTTTGGATCGAAAAATAATTTTTAAGGTAAATGGAGCATCAGTACCCTTGAAGTGGGCAGGGGGCGGGGCGAAAGGGATGTTCGCCCCCACCTCCCGGGGGCGAGTAGCGGGGCTGGAAACATCACCCCCGCATATGTGGGGGCGGGCTACAAGGAAGGGGTGACCCCGCCCCCGCATATGCAGGTATCACCCCTAGGCATGAGAATATTCTTGTACAAAAGAAAAAGGAAAATGATTTAGTCACAACAAAATTTCACAAAAGTAAATTCATAAACTGATATGGTTTGATGTAGTACATTACATTATAAAACTAGCTAGTTACTTTTATTGTAAAGTAGATCTAATGCGTATCATGATATGGAACCATACCAGTTAGGTTTATTTTTATGAAATCTCTTTGTGAATTTACTAATTTCTATGCAGTTGTTGTTGCTATTTTATTAAAGAGAAATGATATTTGTAGTCATGGAATACGAAAGTATCGTGTAATCCTTTTTAAAAAAATAAATAAATATGAGATCCATATGAAAAAAAAAAATTAATTTTTTAATAGTACTAGACCTCACTCTATTTCAAAACAATTGTCCGGCACTTGCACATTCCACGACTGTATGTAATATTACTCTAATTTTAAATACCCTCTATTCTCATTCACTTTATGTCTATTAACTCCTTTGATCCTACATAATTAATTTATTCACTAAGTACTACTTAATTAACTATTAATGACTAACTAAATAAACCATATAAGAGAAAATACAAGCTAGAGAGATTGAGGGAGAGAGAAACCTGCATCCTCATCAAAAGATCAGAACTTTGTTTCTTCTTGAACCGACTTTTCTTGTACTCTTCACGAACCCTTTCAATTTCAGCATGTTCTACGGGAGTGCCAGCATCAGGGTCGAATTCCCAGTGTTCCCGCCCAATGAAGTTGTTTGTTGTGAACAGCCCTGGACCTCCTTCGGCTATCTTCAGCTTCCACATCCTCAATCTGCCACAAACACATACACATTAATTAATTAAAAAAAAAATCAAGTTGGTAATTATTTTGCGAAATAAATGCATATATGCATGGGAGTTGGGGAGGAAAATATATTGTTTGTTTCGTACCTCGATCAGATGAGTATCATGCGCTTGGGCAGGGTGGTATTTATAGTGTTGGTGGTATATATTTAATATATAGGTAATTAATGTGTAGGCTGCAGGGTGGTGGTTACCGCGCTTGCTTGTCTTGATAAACACGTATGAATCTTAATTACTTATTGAATATTAAGTTTACATTGTTTAGTGCAGATAACATTTAATACATTCTGGATTCATTTAATTTCTGAAAGTATCATTTCAAAATAATTATAAGACATATTTTGAATTAAAAATTGCAAAAAATGGCAAAGAAATTGACTCTTTGTTTAATCTCCATCCTGCTTTAATAAGGGTAAGAAGTCCAAAGTGAGAAATGATATTTTGTATTTTTGAAAAGTACAGTCTTCACGTGCTCCTTTTGAAAAAAGTGAATAAATCTAGAGAAATTCTATTTACAGTCTCCACTTGGGGACTATATGTGCAGGTCCTTTATTAAATGAGAAAAAAAATCATTTTATGAGTGATATTTTCTTAATTTTAAAAAATTTTAAAGATAAAATAGCTTAGGCTTGCATTGCAGTCCCCAAATAGAGACTGTACGTAGCATTACTCATAAATCTAAGATCTACATAAAAAATTATTTTTTTAATGGTGGTCTCTACTTCTTATGCACAATCCAAAATTGTATATAGCATTACTTATACAAATTTGATTTTGGTCATGTTTGGCACCTAGGATGTTCCAAATTTTTTTTAACATTTCTTAAATTTTTTATTACTTAAATACAAATTTTATAAGTTTCAAAATAAAAATTATATTCAATTTAAAAAAAAAAAATTAGCTACCAACTTTCACAAATCCAACCAACACTTATATTTTAAAAAATATTTTTATTTAAACTTTTCTCTCTCATTTCCTAAAACTTAATTTCAAACAAATTCTCATATATTTCCAAAAACTTTAATTTTGGATTCAAACATGTATGTTTGAATGTTTAGGTATGATTTTTGCCTCTGCGTTTCTGTCCACAATTTTATTTGCGAGTCAATGATTTATGCCAATTAATTAATGAATTAAACTTAGTCAAAACTAGCTGGCTATTTGTATTTTTTAGTCAAAGTTTGAATAAAATTATTTTAAAAAATGTATTTTTTAGTCAAAATAGCATACGGCTATTTTAGTTAAAATAAGTTTAATTTTGTTAAAGTACTTTGTCAAATTTGAGAAGCCTACTCTAGCAATGTTAAACTTACCCTACCTATTATTTTTTTGTTGCTGCCAAAAGAAATTAAGAAAAAAGAAAAAAATTATTTGGAACCAATTAGGTGTTCCCAAATCTGATACCAAAGTGGGAATTAACATAACCTTAAAGAAAAAAGAATTTGTCTTCTTTTCATACGTTAAAGAAAAGCAAACTTACCCTTAAACTTACATGTTTGGCAACTTATAATATTAATTAAATTATAATACAAGAAAAATATGTTCTTGTGATTAATTTATTGCAATCAAAAGATTATTTACAATTAATTTTAGTTGTAAATAGTTATTTTATTGAAATTAACTGGTTGTAAATAAGTAATTTTCTTATAGTAATTATGGTGTTTCAAAATTGTTACGCAAAAATGGTGAAGAATGATGGCCTATTTTTGCTAAATACGCAAAATCTAAATAAATACGCATAGAAAAATAATGTTTAATTTGCATAAAAATTTTATACAAGAAAATTTCTCACAATTATATTATTTCTTTTAAGACATGAATTTTTTTGAACGGAATAAAACAACAATAGATAAACTGATCACGTAGCGTTTAACTTTTTTCCTCTCATTTCAATTTTTTTAAATAATTAATGATTTTACAGTTATGAATTATGGGTTTGATATACTGATGACGAAGAGTTTCTGTTCATATCCTTTGAGCTGTTGAAATAGGATGTCGGTTAGTCTAGCTAGCAACAGTCACTGTACGTGTCAGCAGCTGAGTAGATGCTGGTTACGTTAATGCTGCTGGTTTTAATATTGTACATGATTCTACAGTTCTTCTCTTAGGGTCATTAGTACTAATCTTGCTTGTCCTTAAAATATCGCCATCACTTTTGACTCGTTTTATTCCTTTCGATTTGACATCATATTCTGAAGGCAAAATTAACTATAGAATAGTACTATGACTAAAAAAAATTACTTATTTACAATCAATTAATTCTAACGAAATGATTATTTACAGTTAAAATGAATTTATTTTGATCACAAATAATCTTTTCGTCGTAATTAAATAACCACAAAAATCTAATTTTCTTGTAGTATATAAATATGAATAATTTTATACATATTATTATAAGTATTTAGTGACAGTTTTATTTTTTTAATTTTTTTAATTCAAATTTTGAGTTATAAAGTATTCACCATTTCAGTAGTTGGTGTTGTTATGTGTGTAAAATTATAAATAAAGATAGTATTTTTCTTATTAATTGATTGCCAACTAAGAATTAAACGTAGTTTTTTTTTTCTTTTCTTCTTTTTCTTTTTAATTTTGATTTTTTTATATTATTAGAATATTATTTTTATTTAAAAATTGAAAAATTTTGAATTGTGTTTTTGTATTTTGTTTTAGTAATATTTGATAAGAAAATGAGATGAAATGGATTGAGAACGGTATCCAAACAAGGCTTAAGCTATCAAATGGTGGATGGTCATGTAAACTCCTAAACACGACCATATGTAGAGAAAATTAAAAAAAAAAAAAAAAAAGGAGGAAGCAAAAGAACGAATTGGACAAGATCGATTGGCTACTTGGTTGCCGTGATGTGAGATGAAGGGAAGGGTAGCTTATGTTGCTTTGCAATTGGGTAGATTTCACAGGGGGTTTTGGAAAACACTTTGGGTTTAGATTTGTTCTTGTAAATGTCATTTATCATGTGGTGAGTCATTGAACTGTGTCCAAACCTTTAGTGCCATAATTCAAATTCATCAAGTTTGGATACATTGGAGGAATTAACAACATTGGAACAGAATTCAAAAGAATGCAAAGCAGTGGGGTTGGATCTCTGTGTTTGGAGGTGGTATAAACCATTATGCACCTTCCCCAGTCCAATCGTCATCCAAGATGAAAGGTCCTGTATAAAACAACAATTTGAGAGGAAAATTAGACAACAATGTGAATGAGATGTCAAGGACTTTGCTGAAATCAAATTGAAAGAAAATGCAGGTACATATAGGACATTTTTCAGTGTTAAGAATTCGGTGAGTTGAACATCACCGAGGTGTGTTGCTGCTATTGTGGTTCCATTTGGAAGTTTAATGTTGTGTGTAACCGAGGTAATGTTGTGAGTGAAAAGTAAGGGATTACAGATCATGTGATCTGTAGCTCCGGTGTCAAGAATCCAAGTGGAATTGCAAGAAGAAATACCAGAGACAGGAGGAGAATTAGAGGTACTGGCATGGTTAGCTGTAGATGTGGATGTAGCTAGATTAGAAGGATGGAGTAGAGCAATGAGGTGGCTGTACTGCTCCTGAGTAATAGGTGGTCCATGGCTGATTTTGTTCCTGCTCAAGAGTAGATTGATTAGCAAATGATTTAAACTTATTGTGGTGCTTATGGCCAGGGGGAAAACCGTTGAGCTTATAACACTTTTCTTTGGTATGTCCTGGAATACGGCAGTGTGAGCACATAGGAAGATGAGGATTAGCTTTGAAGCAGCGTTCCAGGGAGTGTCCAGAGATGTTGCAATGTGAACAAAATAGGCGATCCTTCCGTGAGGAAGGAGAATTGCATTGGTCAGGTCCCCTGGCAGCCATTGCGATGGGCAATGAAGGAGAGTGAAGTTGCCTACGTCGTTCTTCCTGTTGGACGATGGATATGACACAGTTGAGTGGAGGAATATCATCATGAAGTAGGATTTGCGCTCGAATAGCATCATAAGAATCATTGAGTCCCATGAGGAACTGCATGACTTTGCTGCGGTGTGTGTATTCCATGAGAGTTTTCACCGAGCCACACGTACAGAGAGGCATAGGTTCATAAATTTCCAATTCATCCCAGAAGCTTTTGAGTTTGTTATAATATTGGCTAACTTTGTATTCTTCCTGCGTAAGAGAAGAGATAGATTTGGTTAGCTGAAAAATGCGTGGAGCATTTTGGATTGAGAACCTATCCCTAAGGTCATTCCACACGTTGGCTGCAGAATCTGCATGGGCGATGCTCGACCGATGTTCAGAGCCAACTGAATGTTGGATCCAAGCAATGATCATATCGTTGCATCTTTCCCATGGAGCATGTAGAGGATCAGACACATTGGAAGGTTTGGAGATCTTGTCGTCGATGAATCCAAGTTTATTTTTAATATTGAGAGCTCATCGCATGGTTCTAGCCCAGACTACGTAGTTCTCTGTTGTGAGTAGATCTGGAACGAGTGGGGTTGAAGCTCCTTCACCAGGCTGAATATAGTAAGGACTTGCAGGATTTTGAGGGTTGGTTTCAGTATTACGAGGCATGTTGGAATCTGTATTAGGGAGAGTTTCTGAGTCAGTGTTAGAGGTGGATTGGCTCATTCTTCTGATACCATATTGAGAGTAGCACAGAGGAAGGCTGAATGACGATGGAAAAACAAAGGAAAAATGTTAACTAAATATTATTCTCTTGCTTTGTATATACAGTACGTCCTATATATAGACTACAACGTATATTGGAAAATAAGAAATGTTCTGATAGTGCTAACAATCCTAACAGAATGAAGGGTAGTAACAGAATGCAAGGTGGCGTCCGTATCACTATATTTTATCTGGTGTAACCTTGGGTAGCAACGTTTGTTGTGAGCTCAATAACTTTGGCTTTGCTTATTTCTCTTGTTTGGGAGTAGGGAACGAATTGGACATGCATGCATCTAGCTAGCTAGCTATGAATGAAATGGGTTTGTTTAAATTAGATTTTTCCAACATTCGGTATCGGATTTGGTCTTCTTTTGTTCAGGTTTCGTAACCAAATGAAAACAACTGACTGAGCATGCATGCTAGATGGAAGTAGTGTAGGCACATACAATCTAGCATCTAATTTGTTAAGATGACGCATATCTATGAATTTTGTTAATGGGTAATACTCGATGCAATTGTGGAATATACAAGTACTGAATAATTTTTTTGAAAAATAGTGATATTTACTGTTAAAAAATTAATTTTTTTTTCTCTTGAATATTGTATTTACTCATTTTTTCAGAAGGATTATACGACACTTACGTACTCTATAACTACAAATATTATTTTTCTTTATTAATAAGCTCTATCGGCCAGTAACCACCAAACCAATATCCAATTTCTTTGCTGAGGACCTAGGCCTGTGGCACCCTTGCTACTCTTTATGGTTGTTAAAAAAATAAATATTACTTGCAGTTTCTTTCTTCTCATGTACAGTTGCCTTAACACCTAGGTGAGTATCGCATTAGGAGTTTGCATTGACAAATAGGGCAATTGCAAAACCAGTACATCGATTTTCAAAGTGTTTATAATTCGATCGAGACTTCATTTTTTAGGTTTCGTAAAATTAATATATAAATTTAAAAAAAATTACAATTAAGTACATTGTCAATCTTCTATTTGAAAATTAATAGGAGGATTGCCACACATGACATCAGTATACCACGTGTCAGCTTAAGCTTGGCTGGCATGGATATTGATCTTGTCATGTATCCGGCAAGCAAAGACCGACATGAGGTGATATCCCTTTAGTTTTATAACAAAAGATTGACAAAGATACCTAATTGAGAGTTTCTTGAAATTTAGGTATAAATTTTGCAAAAGTTGAAAACTAGGTATCAAATAGTAAAAAAGTGAAAATTCATATACTAATTTTACAATTAAACATGATGAAGAAATGAAATGTAGACCGAGATACCATTTAATACGTGAGTATTACCTAAAATACCATTTTAAAACTTTTTTTACCTCGAGGACAAGTGTGAAAAATGATCTAACTATATAGCTCACAAAGTACAAAGATTGAAGCAATAATTTAACTGAAAGGTCAAAAAGAAAAATAAGAAATATGGGCTTAAGTGTTGAATTGGGAGTTCATTGCCATTACCCATTCATATTTGATATGAAGATAAGGTTGAGGCTGGTAGTGTTTGTTTCCATATCAGAAGTATGATTGCTGAACTTATGATAAATCTTGGTTCTATGTAGGGCTGAAAGAATATCGGTCCGGACTGAAAAATCGATCAAAGCGATAGTCTTATTAGTTGGTCTCGACTATGTTTTTTTGGACCGGACCGGATCGAGACCGAACAATGTGTATATATATATTAAATATCATTTTATATATTTAATATATTATTTTATATAGTAGTTGTATAAGTTAATTATGTAATTTTCATCCAATGGATCACCATTAACTATATATGCAATGAAATTATTTAATATTCATTAACCATATATAAAATGTTAAAGAGATCATTTATTTTAATTTTACTAATTTAATAAATTTTTTATATTAATTTTTCTGAAAAAAAATATATTCTTGGACCGAATCGGACCGACTGGACTGATAATTATCGGTTCGGTTTGGCAAAAATGATGGTACCTATAGTTCTGAAGAAACTTAGCAATTTAGATATACACACCTTGATTTAGCTTGGATTAGCCACCATTCCAATGAAGGCTACATGACTTTAGGTACTAAGGTGGCTAAAGCCGAGTGTAGGCTTTGTAAAATTGAGTTTTGATGGATGTTGCTTTGGGAATCCAAGTGAATAGGGTGGTTGTGGAGTTATCAGAAATAATATGGGCAAATTGATTCCTGGCTTTTCTAGCTATTATGGTTATGAAACTTATATGATGGCTAAAGTACTCAAAGGATGCTTGGATAGTGTGAAGCTGTGCTTGAAATTACAACTTTCAATAGTACTGATTGAATCCAACTCAAGGATTATTGTAGACTAGTGGCATGAAAAGAGTGATATTTATTAGGTAGTAAAGGATGACTGGGAGAGGATATGTTAGCTTGCTCGAGCCACGATTATTTATTTTTGCCATGTCTTCAAAGAGGTTAATAAAGTTGCAGATCGCTTAGCAAAGGAGGGGGCAAAAGGCCGAAGTGACAAGTTTTCTGCTGTCTCTAGAGAAATTTTTGGTATTTTGAGAATTGACAAGCTTAGTGTACCAATATTGCGTTGTTGATTTAGTTTGTTATCATGGCATTCATCCTCCATAAGTGAGGATTTATCAATAAAATTCGGGTTTTGTCATCTTTAATGGTCTTCCTCTGCCATCAGTTGTCGATATTGCTCGACAGATTGGACTGGGATCACACTTTCAGGTGAAGAACTAGAAGAACTAGTGACATGGTTGGCTGTAAAAGGCAGTACATCGTGTTCATTTGAGGAAGTGGACTGGTGTGATGAAGACAGAGAGGTGGGATAGTCATGTATCTTATAACAAGTGGACTTCCAGTGTACAAGAGCTCTGCAATGGTCACATTAGGACGACCATGTCCCTTACCTTTGGATTCATGGTTACGGTATTGTTGTGATGTGCAAGAACCAGACATGGGAGTAGTCTTAGACGTTAGTGCAAGGAGATGATGAAGGTGTTGCTTCTCTTCTTAATGAAGAATGGAGTAGATCTTGTTGATAGAATGGAGTGGGTCCCTGAATATTTCACATGTTCCTTGTGAATTTCACATGTTGGTTATTGGCTACAAATGAGTTTTTAAAACTAAAGTCAATGCGGATGGCACACTTAATGTCCTTAATGCACGATTAGTTGCTAAAGGCTTTCTTCAGGAAGATGGTGTTAGTTATAATGAGACATTTTCTCTGGTTATAAAACGGAGCACAATTTGGATTATTATTACACTTGTCTTGATCAATCGGTGGTCCATTCATCAATTGGATGTCAATAATGCATACTTGCATGGAGATATTCAAGATTCAGTCTACATGGAACAACCTCCAGGTTTTATACATCCTACTCTCTCGTCATATGTTTGCAAATTAAATAAAACCTTTTGTTGATTAAAATAAGCATTGGGTGCTTGGTTTGACAAGTTTAGTAGTTTCTTACTTTTCATGGGTTTATTTGTAGCACGACTGACTCTTCACTATTTGTTTTTCATTCTCATAATGGCGCTTTTACTTTATTGTTATATGTAGATGATATACTCTTAACCAGATTTCACATGCATCTCTTAATGATTTTATCTCTATTTTGAGTCAACAGTTTGCTATGAAAGATCTTGGTCCCTTGCACTATTTTCTTATTATTCAAGCCACTCCCACTAGCACTGATCTTGTTTTGTCACATACTAAATATGCTCTAGGCATCTTAGAGCATGCTCAAATGAACGATTGCAAATCCATGGGGACCCTCATGATGCCTAAGACTAAAGGTCTTACCTCAAACACTATTCTCAAACCCTGCTCAATATCATAACATATTGGTGTTCTTCAATACCTTGCTCTTACTCGCCCAGATTTATCTTATAGTGTTAACTATGTTTCTCAACTTATGCACTCTCTGACATAAGCTCATTACAAAATGATCAAACGTATCCTACGATATTTACAAGGTACTCTTGATCTTGGTTTATATGCCTTTTTAGATCCAGATTGGACAGGTTGTCTTCTCACTAGGCGCTCCACCACTAGGTACTGTGTTTTACTCGGAAGCAAATGCATCTCTTGGTCTGTGAAGAAGCAGCATCCAGCTTCAAGTTCTTGCTCTGAAGATGAATACCATGCTATGGACCAAACTACTGTTGAGCTCACTTGGATTTAGATTTCTCTTACATGACCTCATGTTGCTCTTTCCTCTCCACCACTTCTTCTTTGAGACAAATTGAGTGTTAATCTCCACATGACGGTCAATTGTGTATTCCATGATCAACAACAATTAGGGTGTCTGCAAGATTGGTGAAGTTTTGAAGGTAATCAGAAATGGTGGAACTGCCCTTCTTTAGGTGTTGTAACTTATACTCATATTGCCAAAGGGATTGAATCCATCCATTATTAGTCCTAGATGCACATTACAAGCTTCGTTGCCAAACTCTGGGTATTGATAATCAAAGGATTTCCATGCAAGTGAGTCAGCTGGGTGACTCGTTTATTCGTCATCCTTAATCCTTTTCTCCTCACGCCACCTCATATCTTAACTTGTTTTTTTTTTACACATATATAACCTTTGCAATCTAGGTTTTTGTAGAAAATAATGCAAAATCTTCACCAAAATGTTTTCTTACCCTTCCACCTAGACCCTCTGCATACGGGACAAGCCTATTTTTCCACACTCTCATGTACTCAAACACTAACCCCTTTCTCAATTGTTCTGCTTCATAAAAATTCTTTGGCAATGCAAAACCTTCAAGAAGCACCTCATTAAATAAGTCCAACACCATGTTGATTGCTTATGTCGACATCCCACACAACGACTTAATATGAATCAGCCGCACAAGAAACGAAAACTTGCTATGTTACATCTAGGATAAAATTCACGCTTTGCATCTTCCCACATTGTAGAGAAATTCTCTGATTCAGTCCCTCGGCCACTTGAGGCGTCCTCGCCTATTTCATCCATAAACATCCTAGTTTCAATGTCACCCAACATCTCCTACATCTCATACCGCTCATTAAGGTCATCTCGCTTAGTATGCTTATCCATGTGCCGCATATCAATACCATGATTGAACATAACCTCGATTGATTGTTCATATGGCTCACCATGCAATACCTATTGGGTATACTCCAAATCCATACCATTCACAAATATATGACTTTCTACTTCACCATGCACTCTCGATATGGACACTTAATGTAACCGCGACCATCAGGGAAGGCCCAAGCAAAATCAATAAAGGTTCTAACTCCACGTGCATATGATACAGAGTCCTTTCCAAGTCTATCACCAAGATGCATTCAACTTTTATCCATTTCTATAAAAACCCTATCGATTAATATAATGCAAACTAATTTCACATGCATCACATCCTCCAATTCCCACTGCTCTTTAGATAAAAGTAGTTGATCCTATTCCATTCGAGATTATATCATCTATATTGCACAAATTTTGTCACTCTTCTACTTTCCACATTAGTAGAAATTTCAACAGCACATCCCCATAATTCTCCAAGTATACATGTTGACATAGAGGGATTGTCATCCTGCGAACAGTATACCCGAAGAGCAAATGAGGAAAACATCGAAATTTCATATTAAACGTGTAAAGTAGGAGTAACAAAAATGTGCTATATATATAATATAATTCCAAACTGTCCACACTGAACAATTCAAGAATTAGTGAACACTTGAGTGTACACTAATTTTCAAACGGGTTTAAGGTTATTCATGCAATA
>QEOT01000352.1:108554-118710 GCA_003123785.1 Pterocarya stenoptera
ATATATTATTAGCTTATAATATATTATTATATAATATTAGTTGTTAATTATATTTTATTAATATATTAATAATACTAGACTAGTATATATACTGTACTAGTGCACTATGCATACTTATGATATACTAGTACATAGTGTTATTACTATAACATATATAATTATTAGTTTATAATATTTTAGTATATAATATTACTTGTTTTTTTTTAATGAGAAATAGGGTTCATTCATTTATAAAAGCAAAGTTACAGCTGTGACATAATACATATAGGAAAACTCCCAGATTACAAGCCTTCTACTCACGGTTAAGGCTCCACTAGTACACAAATTTCTTTGTGACTGGTATGATTTTAACTTCTATAACTCTCTATAGACAAACCATTTGAGCGACCACACTCTGCCTAAAGTAGAAATTTCAAACCCCACCTCCAGCGAAGGAGAGTACTTTCACTCTCTGAACAAAATGTCCAAGAGACTTTCTTTTTTATTTTTACCTAAATAAAAGGAAATAACAATAAACATAAATATAGATGTGAAAANGACCACACTCTGCCTAAAGTAGAAATTTCAAACCCCACCTCCAGAGAAGGAGAGTACTTTCACTCTCTGAACAAAATGTCCAAGAGACTTTCTTTTTTATTTTTACCTAAATAAAAGGAAATAACAATAAACATAAATATAGATGTGAAAATGAAAGATTACACCTGTAGATCCAAATTTTCAGCTTGAAGGAAAATAAAATACAAAAAACAAAGAGACTGTGGTGGCGTGTGAGGGACACGCTCTATGCTAGGAGTGTGGCGGCTAGTTGAATATGAAGAAATCGAGGTCCCTGGTCCCATAAACGCTGCACACAACGGCATAAGAAGCTTCTTGGCATGGTGGCACGCAGATTTTACACGTTGCTATGACCCGCACGTATGGATCATGCGCTGCTCCTTTCGATGAAAACCTTTGGCCGTCTGAAGGATCGGTAGCTTAGGAATCCTATGGAGGGGTGCATGTTGGACGTTGGGCTTTGAAAAACAACAGATTGATAATTGGCCATACTTTGGACCGAAAAATAAATAAAAAAACTGAAAAATAAAGGGCTACGCAGTCTCTGGCCTAATCAGGTGTGAGGAGGGAGGGAGGAGCTGAAGCTCCAACCCCCTTAGGGTTGGGTTTTTGCTGGGGCTAGTCTTTAGAGACAAAAGGGAGAGAGAGCTTTCGGCTAGGGTTTTAGTACTATTTTTTCTTTTGGTCTTATTCATATAATATTAGTTGTTAATTATACTTTATTAATATATTAGCAACACTAAACTAGTATAGTATATATACTAGTACATAGTGTATAAGTATAATATATTAAGTATATTACATATAGTATAGTAATTATATTCTTGATCAATAATATATTCACAATATATAACAATTATATTATGAATAATAAATTATATATTATTATAGTATAAATTATCAAAAATTTATTCTAGTAATGTTTGAATGTACAAATATAACGTTCGGATGTCTTAGGAATTAAGTGACGAATGGTCGAATGTACAAATATAACGATCGAATGTCTCGGGAATTAAGTGACGAATGTTTGAACGTATAAAAATAACTTTTGAATGTCTCAAAAATTAAGTGACTAACGTTCACACTTACAAATAGTAACGTTCGGATACCTTTCTTGCTCGTTAAGTGACATTCGAATGTTAACAGTACTATAGCGTGCGAATGTAACGTGTATAGAAGCTGTTGTTCGAACGCGAAATGGCAATTCAAACAAAACGTATCTTGTAAGCTTCCGCCCCCAAAACTGTCGAAAACACCACCAAATCCGTTGCCGCCACCGTCAAATGCTACTACAAACGTTACAAAAGAGGTAGGCATCCCTTTTTAACTTTTAGTATGCTTTTGTTTTATTATTATTTTTTTATATTTAATGGAGGTCTCGGTATGAACTGAAACCCATTGGTGGCCAGACTTTCATCTTGATTTTTCGGCCACCACAGGTTGTTAATGGCTAAATAGCTATCGTAGAAAGCTTTCTTGAAGCATATATTTCATTTCTACAGTGGCTTTTGGCCACTTTCATTGTGTTTGAGGTTGTATAGGAACGACTGAGTTGACTCAACCATTTCTGTGTTGTAACGTTTAAACGTTATAGCTTCACGTTCGTAACATTCAAACATTAGACCTTTCAAATGAAGAAAACGGCAAAAAATATTTGAACATTAATCTTGTAACGTGCGAACGTTCTCTAGTACGTTCAAACAAAATGAGAGTGCGAATGTATATTTTACATTCGAATGTATTTTGTAACGTTTGAACGTCATATCGTTCATATCTTGAACGTCACATACTTTCGAACGTTTATTTCACATTCGTTCAAATGTAAAACCTTTTAGTTTCAAGAAAGGTCATAAACGTTTGAATGAATAGTTAATGTACGTTCGAATGTCTTAATAAATATGTTCAAGAGCTTACTCACGTTTGAACGTATTTGTTTTATACGTTCGAATGTAATAGGTTTTATTTTATTTTATTCATACCGTTTGGACATATACTTGGTTTAGTTCAAACATGTGTTTGCCAGGATCACGTTCGAAATAACTTATCTTACGTTTGATTGCTTATCCTATAGGAAATTAACGTGCAAATGTTCGAACATAAATTATTTTACATTCGAACGTTTTTCTAAAGCAATTTAGATTATAGTGCATAATATGTAACTATTGTACTAACGTTTAGAAATTTTTTTCTTTGTATCAGGATATGACTCATCTTCTGACAACTAGCAAATGGGGGAGGGAAGGAACAAGCCAGGACACTACTCGGATTGGGGCTCGAATAGTTATGGCCAAACGAGAAGTCTTGATCAACGTGTTCGACGAGCTCAGATGGTAGCAGAAGAGTCTCAGAGATGTGTTCATTACCAGAGGCTAGAGCATTATCTACACATTGAGGGGTAGGATATACCCCTCAATGGTTTGAGAGTTTTATATGGGGATATGATCCATGCCTTGGGATGCATCCTTTCACAACGTGACTATACGCAATGTTTAGTTCGAGATCTCGACGGATGTCATTGTCTAACTATTGGGGATCTGTCATGTAGCTGAGACATCGACTGCAGGAGATGCTCAGCTTGGGGACAGATCCAGAGTAAATGTAGATGTAGGCATTTCTGCATCATCTACTGGCCTAGTTGATCGGTCGGAGGCTGAGGGTACTAATGAGGAGGATGACGACCGAGATGAGGATTTCTATATGCTCACTAGGAGAGACTGAGAACAACTCGATAAGAAGAACTCTTCCAGCCAGGTACAACTGCTCCATTTTTTCCACATGTTGCAACAAATGTGGATCCTGTAGCACATAAGGCCATATTTAGCCGGACTCGCACATAGTTCCTGATACGAGTGGCATGTGGAGAGCCCATCGACTTCCTACTTTGTATTTTTGAAAGCATCCGTTACGAGGCGAGCATCATCTCCATGGACAACCTCCCATACAGAGTCATCATTACCTGGCTTTTACTTGCCTGGAGTGTGCCACCCCAGGTGGAGGAGTGGTTGACAGAGTAGATTAGCCTCTCGACATGAACTCACACCTTCGGAATGGAGCATTGGACAGGGGAGGGGCATGCTCAACGTCAGTCTGGCCCTATATCAGATCTTGTTCCTTCGACCCAGTCTAGGCTTGGTGTTGCTTCCCATATTGGGAGTATTAGTCAGCCACCGATGGGTACATCTGTGGGGATGAGCGACCTCCTTGGGTTGATATGGTGATTTGAGATCTTACTGCGCATATCGACCAACAGATCATAGCTGTAGAGGAGATTGTCACCGAGATTGCCCATCGTGTCAATATTCTAAACGAGAAGGTCACGACATTGATTGAGGAGTTCTGCAATACATGATTTGAAAACAACATGTTGATTTGAGTGTTGTTTACACAATTTTATCATATTTTGTACTTTATTTTTATTATACGTAATGAATAATATTATTTAATATATCTACTGTTTTTGAATTTCAATTTTCAATCTCTTTTAATGTTAGCTTATCCAACTTTAATATTAGATCACTTCACTTCAATTCTCAATCTTTTTTAATTTGAAATATCCAACTTTAATATTAAATCAATTAACGTTCGTCCGAACGTTGGCGCCAAAAATTTACACGTTCACACGTAAGTAATCTCAAAGTTTGAACGTAGTGCAATTTCTCGGTTGCCTTTAGTAACGGTTTCCACAAACTGTCATAGAAAATTCTTTTTGGTGATGGTTTGGGAACTGTCACAATTGCCAAACAACCACAAAAACTCATTTATGTTGTAGTGCCATTGACAATGATTTTAACATAATTATAGATTTATTGGATAAAGTACATTAATCCTATAAAAAAAAAAAGTACATCAATCTCTTCAAAATGCTACAATTTTCCATTTTCCGACAAACATTAAATATTGACCAAGTATATATAACTTGTCTTTCTTCTTAGTCACTTATGCATCCTTCTGAAAATTTTGGTGGTTACATTTTGCTAAAACAATTAATTACGGTGTCTCTGATAATTTATTTAAAAACTCCTGAAAGTAAAAAATAGAACTAATAAAAACTATATTGGAAAGGAAAGCTAAATCTAAAACTTTTTTTTTTTTTTGGATAGAAATAAACATCTTCATTGGATATCAAACAATTACAGATATTTATCAAGCCATAAGGCATGAGAAAGAAACTCTAGAATAATATCTCACCACATCTCAGTGTTATTAACACGCCAAGCGTTACGAGCAAGCTTATGAGCTGCTCCATTACCCTCCCTATACACATGGGAAAAAGAACAACTAGCAAAACACATAGTTAACCGCTGCACTTCAGAAAAAAGATTCCCCAGCATAGAATTCATCATGTTATTGTGCTGCAGCGCTTGAATTAACAGTAAACAATCTGACTCAACTTGAATATGAGGGATCCCCAAAGTGGAGCACAATTGAAGCCCTCTAAAAATAGCAATTAATTCCACTACTTCAGGTTCGTCCATCTTTGGTTCAACTTTAGAAGCTGCCATCACCATCTTCCCTGTAGAATCACGTAAGATAGCCCCTACTCCTGCCTTATGTAGATCTGAAAACATAGCTCTATCCGTATTGAGCTTGAGAATACCAGAAGAGGGAGGCTTCCAGCTAAGATGATCCTGAAGTTGAGCATGAGTTTTAATAGACAGCGATTTAAAATTCAGCATCATACCCATCGCATGATTAGAAACATGACTTGGACTCAACATGACATTATCAAACTCCCACTTATTCCTCTGATACCAAAAACCCCAAGCAAGGAAAAACATAGCCAATTTTTGTATGTCTTTTGCTTCAACAAAATGAGATACCAAATCAGGAATTATGCTAGTACGAGAAGCTAAAGAAGGGACACATCTCACGGAGCTGAATACAATTGAAGATAACATGAGAAAGATCCTCCACTGGGTACTGACAGAACCTGCAAGATGGGTCAATAATCACATTTTTCTTTTTCAGATTATCCTTTGATGGTAGACAATCTCTACACGCACGCCAGGTGAATACTTTGATCTTGTTAGAAACTGGCATCTTCCATAAGGCTTGCCATAGTTTTTTCTGACTACCCGTTCAAGATGACTCTGCTGCACTTGAATCGTTATTAGACATAATTAGCTTGTAGTAGCTTTTAACAAAGAAAAGTCCACTTCTTTCTTGGCCCTAAATTAGTTTATTTGTTGTACCTCCTGGGAATACCATAATCTTCATAATTTCAACCACTAAAATTGGACTGAAGAGAGATTTAAGTTTTGAAACATCCCACCAGCCTGTTGACTCATCTATAACAGAAGCCACTGCCTCTTCACTATCATTCATCTGCACCCCAAGCTCTTGTGACAAGGGTTTATGGCCTAGAAGCTATTGATCATACCATAAACTCACCTTTCTTCCATCCCCAATCCTCCAACAACAGTCTTCCCTTAACCAAACTTTTGCTTCCCAAATGCCCCTCCAAGTAAAGGATGGGCAATTAACCAAACTAGATTCCATAAAAAAGGACTTGGAAAAATATCTTGCTTTTAAGTAATTTATATAATACAGAATTTTCATTTTGCAATAATTGCCAACCTTGTTTTGCAAGAAGAGCAAGATTAAAGTTTCTAAGATCTTTAAAACCCAACCCTCCTTTAGACTTCCCTTCACACATCTTACTCCAACTAACCCAATGAATCCTCCTCTCCTCCTGCTTTTGACCCCACCAAAACTTTACCATCAAACCCTCTAATTCAAAGCAAAAGCTCGTAGGCAACAAAAAACAGGTCATTGAGTTAGTAGGAATAGACAACGCAACAACTTTCAATAAAACCTCCTTACCCCCTTGAGATAGAAAATTTTCTTTCCAATTTGTAATTTTTGCCAAACATTTTGCTTAATGGATTGAAAAGCCCTTACTTTAGATTACCAACAATAGAGGGAAGCCCAAGATACTGTTCATACTACTGAATTTCCCCATTTCCCCATAACAACTGAAGTTCTTCTCTTAACTCCTGCTGCACATTTGAACTAAACACCATGGAAATTTTATTATCTTTATTAATTTTCTACCCTAACACCCTCTCATATAGATCTAATTAACACTTTCATTCCGAAATCTTGTGAAATGATCATCACTTGTCTTAGAAGATTAATTAATTTATATCTTTTGACACCCTTATTTCGCAATGAACACCATGCATGCATGGTACAAGAGTACTACGTAGGACTCATGTAAAGTGTAAAGATTATTATATGGAAGAAGCAAATGGGTTGAAGTAAATCAGGGGAAGGCATTTGAGTGGATGAGCCAAGTGAATAAAAACGCCTTTTCGAACTTCCATCTTTACCTTGGCCGCCTCGTTTCCATCTCCTCCAACGTTCCAATCAAAGCATTGAACCATGGATGCCACTGCAGTGTGCATCATGGCCAACCCCAACTTTCCACCGGGGCAAGCTCTCCTCCCCGCTCCAAAAGTAAGAAAATTAGGATTTTCTCCCCCCATACTCTTATCACGTCAAAGCCTTGTATTTTACAAGCTTGGCGGCATTCTCTTGTTGTCACAGGCAATGGCGGATATAGTCTTAGGGCTGGTTTGGGGTACAAGAATTCTCAAGAATTCTCATCTCATCTCAACTCATCATTACACCTTTTTCAAATCCCCACACAAAATATAATAAACAATTTAACTTTTTCAAATCCCAATACACCTTTTTCAAATCCCAATTCAACTTTTTCAAATTCCAAAACTAAAAAATAATATTTTAAACTCTAAAACAAAACACAAAATTCTCATCCCACCCCCCAAACCTACCCTTAGTGTTTCTTTTACAACTGCTTGCAAGTAGGGAAGATTTACCACGTCTGATTCTTGAACTACCCTAGAATTATTGTCCACAACCGATTTGATTTCTTCTCTGAGCTTGCTGAATACGTTTGGATGATTGATGAGCTCAGCTAATGTCCATACAACGGCTTCTGATGAGTTTCCTGTGCTTCCGATGAAAATATCCTGCATGGCAATAGACTAGCGGATAAAGTGATCTGTGATCGATTGTATGCTAAAACTAGAAGACAACTATATCATGTATATTGCAGTTATGATTGACAGAGGTTTACTTTGTACTTCATATTGTAATTGTTGTTATTTTAAATGAGGTCGTACTTCTTGAACGTTTGTGCAGTTTGAGATCAATCTTGATACGTTTATATTTAGATTATTAAAGTTGAGCTCGAGCCAACATACCTAGCCTTGCATTTTAACTTCAGAAAACGTCTGAAATTATTTGTACTCCATATGTGATTCCATCTTTCTTTAATTAAACGGCCTTTTAGAACACTATATATGCAGGTTTAAACATAATATATGATCCATTTTGCAATAATAATAATAATAATAACAATAAGATCAGAACTAATATTCAATTAAGTACAATGCAAGAACTTACCGGCAATAAAGCCTTGAGATGGATTCGGGTCATCTTGGCCTCAGCCCCGTCATCACTGTATACCTTCAACAATATATCTATCAAATCTTGATCATTCTGATCTCTCGTCCAACTTTGATCTTCATGCCTCTTTAATATCTTCTCCAGCATCTCGTCGAACCTCAAACCAACATCTATGAGCTGCCTTCCGTAAAACCAGAAAGCCAGTCTCTGTAGGGGTCCGAACACATCCCCGATAAAGATCTTTGACGCAACCTCAAAACTATCTTTCAGCAACTCCCTAATCTTCTCAGCTTCATCATTTTTCTCTGCACACCTTGTGCTCATGGCCATCCTGCATACAATGTTATTTGTAAGTTTCGTAAGCTCAGAACCCACATCAACAACCTCTCTCTTCTTAGCACTCTCAAACACCTTATGCAAAAACCGATCAAGTTCTTCCTCTCTTAGAGCCCGTGACCGTTCAAGCTGTCGAGTTGAGAGCAGTTCATTCATGCACACGTTTTTTATGAACCGCCAATAATTACCATACGGGGCGCTGAAAAATCCTGTGTCGCCATATGGGACTTCATCGGCGAAAGCTAATTTTGGGTGTTGCGCGAAAGAGAGATCTTGGGTTTTGAATATCTCTGCTGCTGCAGAGGGTGATTGGACAACCATGCACCATTGAGAAACACCAAGTCGGAGATTGAAAATAGGGCCATATTTCGTGGATAGATTTCGCAATGATTCATGAAACAATGGCCCGAGGAGGTGCAGGTGACCTATAAAGGGTAACGTCGGCGGGCTCGGAGGGAGCTTGGGATGGGATGTTGGCTTGGTTAAGTTGTTCAAAAAGAATTTAAGTACGAATATGGCGGAAAGAAATGAGAGAAGCAAGTAGAAGATATCGGTCATGGCGGCCTCCATGGCCAGCTAGTGTGTAACAAAGGCTCCAATGAATAATAATAAAGCCGTGTTCCACACAAATTTATAGAGACGACGCAAAATTAAGTAGGAGACTTATTACGGCGCTTGGTCTACAGTAACTGCACGTGCCAGCAGCTGAGTAGATGTTTGTTACGTTAATGCTGCCCTATTTTAATGGATATTCAACAGTTCTTTTGACCATTTGATGCAAACCCAAATTGATATGGAGTATCTTATATGTTCAGATTCTACGTTGATTGTATTGAAATATTATTATAGGAAGATGAATCTAGATAAATATGGAAGAAAAAACTTAATATCTTCTTTAGACTAAGGGTAATATTAGTTATTTTCTCTCAAATCATATACTTATGCTCATTTTTAACTTATTAGTAAATATTTGGTTTCAAGTTTTGGAAGTGATTTTGATTTTGATTTTGGCCAAATTTTTGGTAGGATTCTTGTTTATTTATGTATTTATTTTTCATGCAATAATTTAGATTTTTTAATTTTTGAAAAAATATCATAATTTCAAATTTTACAGCTATTTAAGTCAGGCTTGTGGGATTCATAAACTAATTTCAGCTTTTACTATTAATCAATAATTTTTTGGGCAAATTCTTATCTTCTCTATGTAGATCATCTGTTGAAAATAGCCGCCATAATTAATCTCAATTATGTCCGGCATCAGTTGGCATTAGATCTTAAGCATCTTTCCTGGAGTTAAATCTCATCAGTTTCCATGGTTGGTGGTCATGGTCGTCGTGGGCAGGTTCTGAACAAGGAAGTCTCGCACCGTGATTGTAGCGTTTAGGATGTGATGATTGAGGATTTGCAAAGACAGGTCGCAGAGTTAATCCGACTTCTAACAATGCAGAGTTCACAATTTCGATTCCAATTTTGAGAACCCGTATCACAATCATGCTCTATTTTGAGAGTACTGTGGTAGGGAGGAGCGTCATGGGAACCTCATTTTCAAAGTTGATTTGCCAGAATTTCCTGGTACTCTTCAAGCTGAAGGTTTCATTGATTTATTGTATGAGGTTGAGTGAATTGACTACTCTGATGAAGAAGAGTGTGAGGATGGACCTTCTTCCATAAGGCGAAACTCTATACCAATCTAACGATACCTATTATGATGGAGAAAACATCATGGATAAGGTAACTATTTTTATTGAAAGCATATAAAATTTGGGAAAAGAAAATGGGGGTGAAGTTTTGAAGTTTGAAGATCATGAAACAACTTTTGAGACAACTATGT
>QEOT01000352.1:125310-148744 GCA_003123785.1 Pterocarya stenoptera
ACTATGATAGCATAATACTTTAAATGGAAACATAATATATAGTGATAGACATTTGGTTATAATTAATAAAACTAACAACAACCTATATATAGTATATATATATATTATATATAAGTACATACGCTATATATATATTATGATAGCATAATACTTTAAATGGAAACAAAATATATAGTGATAGATATTTGGTTATAATTAATAAAACTAACAACAACTTATATATTATATATATATATATACTATGATAGCATAATACTTTAAATGGAAACATAATATGTAGTGATAGACATTTGGCTATAATTAATAAAACTAACAACAATCTATATAATATATATAGATATTATATATGTACATATCCTATATATATATACACTATGATAACATAATACTTTAAATGAAAATATAATATATAGTGAACGAGATTTGGCTATAATGTATTTTACAATATAATATACTATATATTATAATATAATATTAGATGTAGTATGCTATATGTTATAGTATACATTATAATATATAACATACATTAATAAATTAATATATTATTAATATATTTTGAAAAATCAATCAAGAAATGTTCAACGATGGACTTCAACATTCTAACGTTTTATTTCTCATGTTCCAACGTTTCCTTCCACGTCCGAACATATAGGATTTAACGTTCGAACATAATGCTTTTAAATTTATTTATGCTTTCAACAATTTGACATCTATCATTTACATTCGCACGTAAACACATACGTTCGAACATATAGCCAAATGTCCGAACGTGTATGTATTACGTTTGAACGTAAAATAATGAAATATATTATACGTTCTACGTTCAAACGAAATGTATTTTACGTGCGAACGTAAAATATACACGCCCGAACGTTTTATCTTAACGTTCTAACGTATGTTTCTCTATGTTTGAACATTCATGCAGATTAGTTTAAAATTATAACAAAAGATGCATCAATAGTACTCATATTTTTTTTTCCTTTTCTATTTTCAGGATATGGCTCATCCTTTGCATACTAAAAAACGAGAGAGAAAAGAGCCACTCAAGCCATTGCTCAAATCGGGGCTCATACTATTATGGTAGAGCAAGAGGCCCTGATCAACGAATTTGATAGACTCATATAGGAGCAGAGGAACCTGAAAGATGGTCTTCCTCAGTAGAGGCTGGGAAATATCTGCACATTGAAAGTTATGTGCAGACAACGCTATCATCTGAGTGTTGTTTAAGTACTTCTATCATATTTTGTATTTTATTTTTAATTTTTGTTATGAAAAATTTTATTTAATAAATCTATAGTTTTTTAATTTCAATTTTCAATCTTCTTTAATGTTATATTTTTCAACTTTAATACTAAATCACTGTACTTCAAATATATATAAACATAAATATATATTTATATATGTATACATAAATTTATATTTATATATATAAACATAAATATATTTATATATAAAATTATATTTTACAAATTGTGTATATATAAATATATAGAAGTCAATTTTTTAGACTTGTATACAAATTATGCATTATAAAAATCACATAAATTTTAAATTAGAGTAATATTTAATTTAAATTTACAATTAACGTTCGAACGTTAATTACTAAGGTTTGAACGTTGGCGCCAAAACATTTCACGTTCGAACGTAAGTAGTCACATGTTCGAACGTATATGTAACGTTTGAACGTAATTTTCTCATACGTTGGAACGTAAAAAAAATCTCATCGGCCTTTAGTCACACTTTTCAGAAACCGTCACAGAAAAGCCTTTTGAGTGACGGTTTGGGGACTGTCACAAATTCACAACCGTCGCTGAAAAACAATTGTGTTGTAGTGTTTCTTGCTCACTTTATTAAATAAGCTACAAGAAACTCAGTCATATTAATTATGCCAATATTTCAAAGGTAAAAAAGACTATACAAAGGTTGTATGCACATAGTAATGAGTTTTGTAGACGTTGTCTTTGATAGCATGTAGGTTACATGGAAAAGAATATAAAAGTATTAGCCAGCTTATTCATGGGTCAACACAGATTACCAAGCCGGTATAACAAATTATATATTATTATAGTATAAGTTATCAAAAATTTATTTTAGAAATATTCGAACATACAAATAACGTTTAGATGTCTTAGAAATTAAGTGACGAATGGTCGAACCTACAAATAGAACGTTCGAATGTCTCGGGAATTAAGTGACGAACATTTAAACGTACAAAAATAACGTTTGAATGTCTCAAAAATTAAGTGACGAATGTTCAAACTTACAAATAGTAACGTTCGGATAGCTTTTTTGCTCATTAAGTGATGTTCGAATGTTAACACTATAATGTTCAAATGTCACGTGTATAGAAACTGATGTCCGAACGGGAAATGACATTTCAAACAAAACGTATCTCGTAAGCTTCCGCCCCTAAAACTGTCGAAACTACCACCAAATCCGTCGTCGTCATTGTCAAACGCTACCACAAACATTCCAAAAGAGGTAGGTATCCCTCTTTAACCTTTCGTATAATTTTTTTTTTAAAATTTAATGGAGGTTTCGATATACCGAAACCCATTGGTGATTGGACTTTCATCTTGATTTTTTTGCCACCACGGGTTGCCAATGGCTAAACAGCCACAGTAAAAAGCTTTCTTGAAGTGTATATTTCATTTCTACAGTGGTTTTTGGCCATTTTCATTGTCTTTGAAGTTGTTTGAGAATGACCAAGTCGACTCAGCTATTTTTGTGTTGTAACGTTTGAACGTTACAGCCTCACGTTCGAACATTAGATCTTTCAAATGAGGAAGACAACAAACACGTTTGAGAGTTAATCTTGTAACATGCAAACGTTCTCTAGTATGTTCGAACATAACGAGAGTACATGCGAATGTATATTTTACATTCGAATGTATTTTGTAACTTTCGAATGTCATATCGTTCATTTCTTGAACGTCACATACGTTCTAATGTTTATTTCACATTCGTTCGAATGTAAAACCTTTCAGCTTCCAGAAAGGTCAGAAACGTTCGAACGAATAGTTAATGTACGTTCGAATGCCTTAATAAATACGTTCAAGAGCTTGCTTACGTTCGAACGTATTTGTTTTATACGTTTGAATGTAATAGGTTTTATTTTATTTTATTAATACCGTTTGGATGTATACTTGGTTTAGTTCGAACGTGAGTTTGCCAGGATCACGTTCGAAAGTAACTTATCTTACATTCGATTGCTTATCCTACAGGAAATTAACGTGTGAACGTAAAGCCTAACATGTTCAAACGTAGAATTGTAAGGTTCGAACGTAAATTATTTTACACTCGAACGTTTTTCTGAAGCAATTTAGATTACAGTATATAATATGCAACTATTGTGCTAACATTTAGAAATTTTTTCTTTCTATCAGGATATGATTGATCTTTTGACTACTAGGAAACGATGGAGGGAAGGAAAAAGCCAAGACACTGCTCGGATTGGGGCTCGAATAATTATGACGAAATGAGAAGTCTTGATCAATGAGCTCAAATGGGAACAGAAAAGCCTCAGAGACGTGTTTATTACCAGAGGCTGGAGTTGTATCTATACATTGAGGGGTAGGATATACCCTCAATGGCTTGAGAGTTTTATATGGGGATGTACTCCATGCCTCAGGCTGCATCCTTTCACACCGTGACTGTACGCAGTGTTTAGTTTGAGGTCTCGATGGATGTCATCGACCATAGGAGATGCTTAGCTTGGGACGAATCCCGATTAGATGCAGATGTAGGCATTTCTCTTCATCTACTGGCCCAGTTGACCTGTTGGAAGCTGAGGGTACTGATGAGGAGGATGACGATCGAGATGAGTATTTCTACATCCTTACTGGGACAGACTGAGAACAACTCGATAAGGAGAACTCCTCCAGCCAGGTACAACTGCTCCCTTTTTTTTGCGTGTTGCATCTTATTGTTGCATCAAACATGAATCTTGTAGCACATAAGGCCACATTTAGCCGGACTCACGCATAGTTCCTTATATGAGTGGCACGCAGAGAGCCCATCGACTTGCCATTTTGTATTTTTGAGAGGATCCGTTACTAGGCGAGCATCATCTCCAGGGACAACCTCACATACAGAGTCATTATTACTCAGCTTTTACTCGCCTGGAGTGTGTCACCCCAGGTGGAGGAGTGGCTGACAAAGCATATCAGCCCCCTCGACTTGACCACACACTGTCGGAGCGGAGCATTGGACAGGGGAGGGGGCATGGTTGATGTCAACCTAGCCCTATACTAGATTTTGTTCCTCTGACCCAGTTTGGGCTCTGTGTTGCTCCCCTTATTGGGAGTATTAGTCAGTCCCCGATGGGTACATCTATGGGGGATGCACAGCTTCCTTGGGTTGATGTGGTGATCTTAGATCTTACTACGCATATCGACCGACAGATTGCGACTGTAGAGACGATTATTGCCGAGATTGCCCATCGTGCCGATATTCTAAAGGAGAAGGTCATGACATTGATTGAGGAGTTCTACAGTACATGATTTGAAAACAACATTTGAGTATTGTTTACAAAATTTTATTATATTCTGTACTTTATTTTTATTATATGTAATAAACAATATTATTTAATATATTTACTGTTTTTGAATTTCAATTCTCAATCTTTTTTAATTTGAAATATCAAACTTTAATATTAAATCAATTCACATTCGTTCGAACGTTGGCGCAAAAAATTTACACGTTCGGACGTAAGTAGCCTCAACGTTTGAATGTCTAGGGCTCATTTGAACGTAATGCAATTTCTCAGCTGCCTTTAATAATGGTTTCTACAAACTGTCACAGAAAATTATTTTGGTGACGGTTTGTGAACTATCACAATTGCCAAACGGTCACAAAAACTCATTTATGTTGTAGTGCCATTGACAATGATTTTAACATAATTATAGATTTATTGGATAAAGTACATTAATCCTATAAAAAAAAGTACATCAATCTCTTCAAAATACTACAATTTTCCATTTACCGACAAACATAAAATATTGACCAAGTATATTAACTTTTTTTTTTCTTGGTCACTTATGCACCCTTCTGATAATTTTGGCGGTTACATTTTGCTAAAACAATTAATTACGGTGTCCCTGATAATTTTTAAAAAAAATCCTGAAAGTAAAAAATAGAACTAATAAAAACTATATTGGAAAGGAAAACTCAATCTAAAACTTAAATAAAATAACTACATATTGAAAGGAAAGAGAAATTTAAATAAAAAGAATAAAGGGGAGTACTGAGGGTGGCTAGCTAGCGAGGTGGATCCGGACTTGACTGAAAAAAATGGCCATGACTTTTGCTCATTTTTATTCCTCTTTAGTTTTGAAGGCAAAAATCTTTTGTAATCCTTGATGCAGTACATGAATATTTTCTTCTCAATTTTGAACATGCAAAGCTGTTGGGGGTAAAATGAATCTAGGCTCAATGCCCGGCCCCTAACGAAGGCCCAGTCCAAAGAACAAAAATATATAATATTCTTTAACCATTACTACAAAGTGTTTTTATTTTTCAAAAATATAATATTCTTTCACCTTTTTACTAAGGCCTTGTTTGTTTTCAAGACCAAAATCTAAAATTTTGAAAAGTTTAAAAACCTCTCATCCCATCATTACAACTTTTTCAAAATTTCATACAAAATAAAATAAACAATTTAACTTTTTCAAATCTCAAAACAAATATAATATTAAAAAATATATTCTAACAATATTTTATTCAACTTTTCAACTTTAATCTCATCTCATCTCTGAAAACAAACGAGGCCTAACTTTCCTTGTATATTTAATATATACCAGTAAAGGTTCTAAGTGAGGCACGTATGCTCGGTTGAAGATGGTACTGTAACCGAGCAGCATGTCGATTGGACTACTAGTCTTATTCGGTGACTTTGAGCAAAGGTTATTCTTTTGCGATGTTCAAAATTTTCAAATAGTACTAGGCATGCTCTAGCCTCCGCTAGCATAAAGGCAAAGAAGTCGACCAAAGAGTGTTATCGTCTCGTCCAAGCTTATTGTTGCCCATCGACAACCTAAGGAACGTCACTCAATTTTATGCATTTCCGAGTGACCAAAAGAGCTCCACCGAGATAATGGCTTATCTCGACTTGGGGTCGTGATATGCACTTATGCACAAAATACTCATTGGCAGCAAAAACTGCAAATTTTTCCATATTTCAACAAATACAACAAAAGAGAACAATTATGAAAATGTTAATGACAGGCAACAGATATAATGCAGACGTGCAACAGTTCATAAATGATGACATAATTACAACATTAATTATGAATATAAACAAAACAAAAAAAATTCATGACAAGTAAAACCACAACATCACAACAACTTCAAATTTTGTTCCCAACGCTTCACGGGGCCCTCGACCGCAGATTCACAACCTCTACAATTTATTCACAACGCTTCATGACCCACATCCATAGATCCAAATTCCCAACCAAACTACACAACACAAATTCACAATTCTCCAACTGTAAGTATTTAAAAATTTCGTTCTAGAACTACTTACAATCACAAAGGTAATTTTTTCAGGATGAACGAAGCTCCTGAGGTTTGCCTATTGGTCACATTTGTTCTTGCAGACGAGTGTCATGGTGGCCCTCCAAGTTGTTTATGGAGTCTCGGACAGAGGGGCAAAGTGTGTTTGTCTTGCGTGTACGGGTTGCTGCATAAAGGGACAAGGTTAGAGATTCAGATTTGAACATGAGCAAAACATAAAATGATGAGGTGAGAGGCAGAGGAGCTTATTGTGGTAGTGCCTGGAGGGGAGGAGCATGGCAGTGGCGGTGGCTGGAGTTAGGGTTTCACTCGGTAGTAGAGGCAACGGAAGTGTGTGAGTGGAGGTGGAGGATGGTGGTGATCGTATGATAGGGTTTTTCAAGCCCCTAGATGATGTCGTATAGGTAAAGGGTGGGCCGTCTTGTATTCTCAGCTAGGCTTCTACATGGGCCAAGCCCTCAACACACCCACACACCCAACAAAACTTAGTGGAATCAGACCATGGGCTTCACACCAAATTCCATGCTTTTGCTTGCTACTTGTCCATTTAACACACTAAGATGCTTAACCTAAAACAACAACTCTCAAATATCACATCCTTAGTTCTAAAATCATGCCAAGACATTAAATCATGCATTTTACAAAAAACTAAACTCACCACTTCATATAACAACACAAAACAACAAGATTAGGTCAAATTGAACCTAATCTTGGTTTTCTTCGTCTAATACACTCATTTTAAAACAATGGACTCCAAAAGTTCATAAATCTCACCTCTAACATCTTAATGACTCATACCTAGTTAATAACATGCTTTACTAAGCCACAAAACCCATCTTATACATGAAATGAGACTCGAATTGCATAGAAAACATGGAACTCGAAACATAGCAAGCTTGGCCTTGAATATAGAGACTAAATCATTCATTTTCATGCAGTAAAACCTTGAGACAACATATACCTCAAATCAAGTTCTAACTTGATCTAAATATCAAAATCCAACATTTCTTAGCAAATAATCCCACTATAACAAACTTAAACCTGAGAGACTCCAAATCATGCTTAAAAATTATACCCTTTGCATTGCAAAAAATCCAACAAAGACCTAAGTCATAAAGCTTTAAAGATCCACTTAATCCATAGATCAAAGCTTTAGGAACAAGATTTAAAAAATAAAAACCATATATTCAAGATCCTAAAGCTAAAATTTCAAATTAAACCAAACAAAACTCATTTGAAGGATTCGCTTATATCATTTTGTAAGTCATACAAAAACATTTTTGTTCAAGCCAAATATGCTCTAAACCAAACCATAAACTTACACAAAAATCAGCTCAACGTAACATGGAACTGAGATTTAGAAAACTTTTCATCAAATCAACAAAAACTTCCAAGGTTAACACCAGACTCTCATACCGAATCCCATCACACCAAAATACCAACAATCAACCTCGAATAAAATTAACCAACACTCTCCCACACATTCAAGACTTAAAGCTTAACAAAATATAATAGATTTGAGCTAGGCAAGGAGACTTACAAAGCTGGAACACAAAGAAAAAAAAAACTACAAATGTTTTCTCCAAAGCTCTCTCTCTCTCTCTCTCACACACACACACACTTGGAAGGAAAAGAAAAATGCTAAGTGTGGGAAAGATGGAGGGAGGCGTGGGCCTTTAGGGGAGATGATATGAGGGCTGACCTTGGGTGGTTGGTGGTGTGACCAATTGATGAGACTTGGTGGTTAAGACTTCAAGCTTGACCGATTGAGTGGTGATGGGAGTGGGTGGGTTGCTTAGGTGTGATGGCCACTATTTGGGTTAGGGTAAAAACTTGGCCATGAGAGTGGTCATTCAAATGAGGGTGCTTGTGGAAAAGGTTAAGTGGAAGGGAGGCCATTCGGTGGACTAAAAATCTCTACCCCTGATTACCTCATTTCTAGGTTTAGTTAGAGTTTCAATCGGAGTTTCAAATCCAATCCTAGTTGGGTTGGTCAATTGAGTGTACCATAGTGTAAGGGGATGGATGATGGTGTAAGGGGAAGTACATGAGTGATTGGTTGCTTGTAGAATTGGTTTAAACCAATAAGAGAAGCTTGCTTAGTCAAACCAATTAGCATCACTCATGGGGTTTGGGAGTTTTGGGATTTTGGTGGTTGGCCATAGTTGTACTTGAGTGGTTGGAATAGTGTAGTGGTGTAGGAAAGGCATGGAGTTGTAAGAAGGCATGTAGGTTGCTTGATTTTCCTTTCATCCACCTTACACATTTCTATTCCACTTGACAAGTATAAAGTGTGCTCCAAATGAGGTGTGGTGATGGTGCCATGTGTCCAAAAAGTACTTCTAGTGATCTTTGGCTGATTTGGACATCCAACGCGGTGATTTGATGGCTATTTTGACCAGATGCCACGTGAAGTTCTCTTGATGGTCTACTATTCACCTAAGTAACTCGAAACTTTTTATTACACCATAAAATTCTAAATATTCATACAAGTCTAATTGTGCAATTATTTTATTTAAATTATACTCCTAAGTGGCTCAAATAATTCAAAAGGGAAATCTATCTCAATAGCAGATCGTAATTTGATTATATTAACAGACTAAAACCTAACCAATCGCTCGATTCTCAAAGATTAGTATCAGGACAGGATGAAAACAATTATCTATGCTTTTGGTTTTGTATTTTAATATTATCCGAGAGTTGACTCGAATAATTCTCAAAACTTTTTTCTTCTCTAATTCCCTCCCCCTAGCAGCGAGGGGTGGTCTCTCTCTCTCTAACAACACTGGGAACTCATAGTCCATAGAAAGTGAACTTATCCCACACGGGTTATTAGTCCTAATTAAACAAGCGATACACGAGCGCTTAATAAAAAATAAACTTCTATTAAATTATATACATACACGAGAAACAGCTGGAACAATCTGCTAGGTGGCCCCTCAACAACAAAAGCTAGCCTGCGGCCATGTGACATGGACTTGAGTAAGCATTAATTAAGAACATACTACTTCACTTAGACACTTACACATTATTAACCTTTAAAAATTAAACTCACCCAGCCAATTTGGTTCATACTTTCCAATAATTGCTTCCGGCTATGGTGACATAGAAGAACATATATATATATATATAAGAATATGGTTGTTAATCATGTAGTTGAATTAATCGTGCAGTATGATAAAGTGTTGAAAATGCATAATTAAGTTTTTAAAAGTGAATGATATGTTTCATCAAAAGAGTTAAGCAACTTAATTACACATCAAATTTTAGCATAAGACTCCAAACCAATCAATGCCAATATTTTGCACACAAAAGTTTCATATTTGCCTCTAAAATAATTAAACACTCATATCATACTTGTATGTGCAAGGAACTTTTGGAAAGAATGAAGAGTAGAGGGCATTATTGGAATTGGAGTGTGCTAAGTCATGAGGGATGAGAAGTGAGACAGCCAACCTACGGGAGCTACATGCTGGAAATCAGAGAGAGAGCAGAGCTGCGGGAATGATGAGAAGTGCGCAGGACGTGGGAGTGCAGGGGCTGGATCGTGGTCTACATGAGCAACGCAGCAGCAGATTCACGCACATGGCAGAGCAGACTGACGTAGCAGTAGATTTAGACTCACACAGCAACAAACTCACACGCAGAAGAGGCCTCATTTCCACTGGTGCTAGTGAACTGGCGTAAGATGTGTAGGAGCAATTCACACTGGGGCCTTTTTGCAAAGTCGGTCTGCAATGATTCGGTTGTAGCAGCAGTAGCCGAGAGAAGTGGAGCATCAGACCTAGACCAACATATATGTCCTATTTTCGGTAGTAGCAGCAGTTTTTTTTGGGGACTTTACTTTCCTACATTTTTTTTACCTTTTGGGAGTGTCAACCAGAGTAACACTTTTTTTCTGCACTGCAATTTTATTTTATAGAAAGAAACTTCAAATGTTAGGGTTAATTTTTTTGGGCATTTTTGTTAATCTAGAGATGAGAGGCTAGACTTTTAGCTTGGGATTCAAGGAGTAACCCATGACTATTTTGGGTTGGATTTTCTTCAATGCTATGTGGTTTTGACGATTAACTTGTTGGTTTATATTTCAATTTGCATTTAGAAAGGATTGAAGTTCTTTGTTCTTGGTTTAGCTCAGTTATAGACGTAAATGCACAATTGATTCTTGAACAAGTAGCAAGACTTTGATGATTTACTTTCACTATTTTACAATTGATATATAATCTGTCAGGTAGTTTTATTAGTCTGAAATTTGTGGTTCATTGCTATATTATCCAACCATGATTTCTAGGAATAAGAGAATGGTTGAGGGAAGATGAAAAGAGAAGTAAAAGCCCTCACCAAATCAGTGGGTGAAAATTGTATCCCAAGTGTTTGTTTTATTGCTTCTTACAAGTTTAACTCAATTTCTATACATTTCCTCTAAATTCCTTGGTTCTTGGTAATTTTAGAAACATAGATGCACACTTATTTTCAGAATTAATTGTGCTTGAACTTCCAAAATAGCCAATACTTTTACTCTTAATTCAATCCATACCTCCTTAGTAAATAGCCCTCATTTTGGTTGTGATATAGTTAGTAGATAACCTTTGAAATTTATTTCCCATTTCATATTTTTCTTGTGTTCATTGTTAGACCTTTTAGTTTAAATACTTTCTTATCTTTTCGAAATTTCTTACCACCATAAACATTATCTTACAAATCTGAAAAGTTTGCTTAATTCTCATTGTCCCTGTGAATTCGATCTTGGGATTTACCCTTATATTACTTGACAGCTTCTGCGCTTGTAAGTCGAAATTATAAGCTGATCACAGTACGTCCATGTGAGTCTCTAAACACATGAAGTGGGTCGAGCTAATTCCACTTTAATTTTTATATCTCTTCAATTTCATCTACAATATCCAACATATCTTTATATATATAAAGTGGCTATCTAATGGAAATTCTTGTTTTAACAGATTTTGTTGTTTTCCGTTAAAGTTAACGCTTTTTTCCATTAAAGGTCATGCATATGCATGGATAGATTATATATTGACGCTTGGTTTCCCTGCAGCTATTCAATCCAGCTTTTTTCTGCAGCAAATTATGATTCAGCACGTCGATTGATTGTTATATATCAAAAAGTAGTAGATCCCATATATGGCTTATAGTCGGACACACATCAGCTCCTTTAATATCCATTAATGGCCATCCACGAACTCAAGTACGTACGTATAAAAAGAAAATATTTAGGTACAAAATGATTATAGTAATGCTGATGTGTAACGTAAAATCCCATGGTGAATAATGAATACTATAAAAATGAAAAAAAGTCCATGGCTGTTGCTTTTCTATATTTTCAGTTTTGACCATGCATTTTTTTTTTTTTTAGCAACCATGCATTTCGTTGGATGCAGTGAACATTCATTCCTATATTTTTTTTCCTCAGCTGAATTGATGGCGCCAACAATTCTGGACATGACCGAGATTCCCATATTTTTTTCCCTTAGCTCACGTTGGCGCCAACAATTATGAATACATGGGGCAGTACCTACTGGCAGGAAATAGTATTAATTAATAGTGGGACCCATTTCTTTTACAACTTCCCAGAAATATATCTAAACTCATTTTAACATCCAAACACAATAAAAACTCATCTTAAGTGGACCCCACCAAACTCATTCAACAATCTCAACTCACTACTATTCATAAAAGACTCAACTCAACTCAACTCAGTTCAGCATCCAAACGCAGCCTTAATGCGACGTTCATTGCGCTCATCCCCAAGAAGCATGGGGCTTCGATTATTGAGGATTTTCGCCCAATAAGCCTGGTTAGTAGTGTGTATAAGATTATTTTAAAGGTTCTTGCTAATCGGTTAAGCCCTGTGTTGGATTAGATCATTTCCAAGGCTCAGAACGCCTTTATTCGTGGGAGATAGATTCTTGACTCGGTACTTATTGCAAACGAGTGCTTGGACCATAGATTGAGGGAGGGAGGTTCATTCCTGTGCAAGCTTGACATGGAGAAGGCCTATGATCATGTGAACTAGGATTTCCTTTTATATCTGCTTGCGAGGTGTGGTTGTGGTGATAGGTGGATTTCCTGGATGAGTCATTGTATTTCTACCGCCCGGTTCTCAGTTCTAGTTAACGGTACACCTGCGGGGTTCTTTGATAGTTCTCAGGGCTTGAGACAAGGAGATCCACTATCTCCTCTGTTGTTTGTTATAGTAATAGAGGCCCTTAGCCGGATGGTACAGAATACTGTTGGTGGACGTTTCTTATTTGGTTTCCAGGTGGGTAATGGCACTGGTGGCTCCATCATCATCTCACATCTTTTATTTGCAGATGATACTCTACTCTTTTGTGAAGTAGATAACAACTAGATCCAAACTCTACGAGCACTGTTACTTTGTTTTGAAGCAGCAGTGTCTGGGCTTAAGGTGAATCTTGGTAAGTCTGAGATGGTTCTGGTGGGTGTAGTTTCTAAGATCCTCAGTCTAGCCAGCCTTCTAGACTGTAAGGTGTCCTCTTTGCCAATGAAATACTTGGGTCTTCCTTTGGGAGCATCTTTTAAGCCTAGAGCTATATGGGATGGGGTGGTGGAGAAGATAGAAACAAGGTTGGCGGTGTGGAAACAGTTGTATTTATCAAAAGGGGGCTACCTCACTCTTATGAAGAGCACCCTTACTAACCTCCCCACATATTTCTTTTATCTCTGTTTCCGATGCCTACAGGGGTGGCAAATAGGATTGAGAAACTCTTTAGGGCGTTTTTATGGGGGGGCATGGGAGAGGAGAAGAAATTCCATCTGGTTAGATGGAAGACAATGTGTGCTCCAGTTGTATATGGGGGGTTGGGGGTGAGTGGTCTGAGAACTTTTAATAAACCTTTACTGGGGAAATGGCTTTGGAGATATCATTCGGAGGAGGGATCATTATGGAAAGAAATTATTGACATTAGATATGGAGCTGCTTGGGGTGGTTGGTGCTCCAATGAAGTGCAAGGGGGGCATGGAGTGGGTTTATGGAAGTTTATAAGGGGAGGGTGGCCTTGTTTTGAATTACACATTTGGTTTGTAGTTGGCGAGGGCAATCAAATCAGTTTTTGGCGGGATGTGTGGTATGGAGAACATGCATTGGAAAGGGCTTTTCCAGCTCTCTAACATATTGCAGCTAATAGGGAGGCTTCAATGGCGAATATACGGCTTTTTTCCCATGGTGCTCACCAGTGGAATGTACTTTTTAATATGGACTTTCATGATTGGGAGTTATCTAGTGTATCAGATTTTTTCAGTCTACTATAATCCATGGGGACTCCTACGGCACAACGTGACAAATTGAAGTGGAGGTACAATGATCACAAGAAATGTGCGGTCAAGGCGTACTATAAAATCTTGTCAACATAGGATTTTACTCCTTTTCCCTAGAAGAATATTTAGAGGTCTCGAGTGCCTTCTAAAGTAGCATTTTTTGTATGGAATGCTGCTCTTGGAAAGATCTTGACCACGGACAATTTGAGGAAGAGGGGATGTATTGTGATGGATTGTTGTTTTATGTGTAAAAAGTATGGAGAATCTGTGGATCATCTCTCATTGTACTGTGAGGTAACAAGGATGTTGTGGGATGAGATCTTTCAAAGGGTTGATATTACTTAGGTTATGCCTTTGAGGGTGGTGGATTTGTTGGGTTGTTGGAGGAAGATGCAGGGTTGTCCCCAAGTGGCAGCCGTGTGGAAGTGATCCCGTTGTGCATCATGTGGTGTATTTGGTTGGAACGGAATGCGCGATGCTTTGAAAACAAGGAACGCACAATGGCGGAGCTGAAGAATTTTTTCTTTCACACTTTAATGCTTTGGTTTTTTGCCATTATACTAAATGGGAACAATGTTTATGATTTCTTGTCTTTAATTTATCGCTCTTAGAATGTACTTAGGGGTCTTTCTGTATACTTCCTGTGTACACAGGCTATGCCTACTTCATTCATATCAATAATATTTATCTCTTACTTATATAAAAAAAAAAAAAACATTGCTTACATGAAGACCAAGCTGAAATAGATGTTGTTTGTTCCTAGAAAGATATAATGGGTTTGAAGAAGCCATTTGACTGTGCCATGTATCTTTATTAACTTTTTGAAGAGGGTAAGCTGATGCTGCATCCTATGTAAAGTCATGTCTATATGGTTTTGTAAATGCTTAGTCTTAGTCAGTTGTAGGCTTTTTGTTATTATGATTCTCTTATTAGGATGTTATTGAGTAAAAAGTGTTTTTGTTGGTGTACATGTTATGAATGTTCTTTGGATATCCAAGGTTTGTATATACTTTTTTAGCTTATATTAAACTATTTTTCTTGATTATTTTTTGCTCAGTCTCATTTCTTCATTAATGAAGCTAGCATGTTGTATTGTTTGATAAGGATTGGTTCAAATATTATATATTGGAGCTGTTAAGGTTAACATTGTGGTCCAGTATGCTTTATGTGATAAATCATTTTTTTTTATAAGTACTTTATGTGAAAATCATACTGGAGTGATGGTTGGACTTATGGGTATATTGTTCATAGGATACTATATTGGCTAAACACATGGTTTGATTCCCTTCAAATGGTTTTTTGATATGAAAAATTCTATTTGCAGGCCTCATTCGGGGACTGCTTTGCAGGCCTAAATTAAACGCTACGTTTCATTAGTTAAAGTAAAACGAGCAGATGGAATCCCTTCCTTCCTTAGATGAAATCGTTACCGAAATCGTTTTCCATGAACCTCGCCTACGCACTTTCATATCATCTCTCCTCTCTCTCTCCACTGATTCATCTTCTCCATCCAGCATATATTCCTCATCCTCCTCTTCCCAACCATCGGATACCTCATTTTCTTCATCTGAAATCACATAATCCTCATCCGAATCATCTAAACCTTTACCTTTGGACTGAACCCTTCTATTGAAATTTCTCTTGCAACCAACTTTCCCTGCCCTCACCACCTGTTCTTGCGCCTACAAGACATAATTTGCAAAACCCCAATTACTTAAATCCAATCACACAAACATTATCAAGATTCATGAATTCCACCAATCGATATAAAATCAAATCGCATATAGAAATCAATATAAAGATTCTGTCTGTTTTTCCATTTCTAGCTTACGGCATACTATTCAAATGGGGTGGCAAAAATTTCTTATTATCGATCTATTTCAGCAAAGAAATCAAAAATCAAAAAGAGCCCAAAAAAAGAAAAAAAAAATCCCAGACATGCTCTAGAACTTATTCAAAACACGTTAGAATTAAACCAAAAAAAGTAATGAAATAAATAGTTACAAAAATCATCTGTTGGACAAATAACATTTTACCTGAATTCCAATTTTTCATAAAGGTCAGAATAGGAAGAAGAAATCTAAAGTTACAAAGAAGCCTTTGAAAAAGAAAAGAAGAAAGAATATAGGTCTAGATTTCTTGCCATTTTTTTTTTGTGTGTATGACATGGCACGGCGATTTTGTCCTCTGCTAGGGTTTTGTTTTTTTTGGAGATCGCGAAGGTGTTTGCAATTTTACTAACCCTCCAGTNATCTAGATTTCTTGCAATTTTTTTTTTGTGTGTATGACATGGCACGGCGATTTTGTCCTCTGCTAGGGTTTTGTTTTTTTTGGAGATCGCGAAGGTGTTTGCAATTTTACTAACCCTCCAGTGGCTCTATTGCCAGCGGGATGGTCGAGGGTGTTCAGGATGAAGCGAGTGGAGGGTCTTCTGAGGGTGGAAATGAGAAGAAAAAGGCTGAGATTGACCTGGCTGTGGGTTTTGACAATCGTTTGCGCAGGCTTTGAAAAGGCCCCTGCAGCAGCCGAAGTTTTGGTTGCCTTTGAGGAAACCTGAAAAGATTAATGGGGAGTTGGGATTCGTGTTCTCTGATTTGGAAATGGATAGAGCGGCTGAGGAACTAAAGTTTGCTCTGGTTCTTAAATTTACTTCGACAAGACCCTCCATCGATGTGTTACGGCTGCAGATTATCAAAACTTGGGGATTTAGCGAAGTTCCGATGATAAGCTTTATGGATGATTATCATGTGCTTTTGCATTTGGCTAATGAGAAAGATTATGTCCATGCTTGGGCTAGGGAAGGACGAGTAGTGGCTGGTTGTCAGTTTAGGCTTTTTAATTGGACTGTTGATTTTGATGTCAAGAAGGAACCGTCAATTGCTCCTCAATTGATTTTCCTACCTGGTTTGCCCTTACATCTTTATCGGTTGGATTGTCTTCAGAGTTTTGCAACAAGATTTGGGAGATTTCTTGGGTCGGATAATACCACCTTGTATCGTACTCGTGCTACAGGAGCTAGTATATGTGTAGAAGTGGATCTTCAAGATGAGATGATTGATGGTTTTTCGATTGTTGTTGGTCAAAACCATCAGATTTGGCAGGAAGTAGTCTATGAGAAAAGAGGGTTTTATTGTAACAAATGCTTTCGACAGGGTCACACAGCTGTGGTATGCAGGGTGGGGATGAAGTCTAAACAAAAACCAGAAAAAATCAATGGAGGCAAGTTGGGGAATAAGAAGGATGATAAGAATGTTTGGAAGGTTGTGGGCCGTAAAAACAGTACATTCGAAGAAGGAGAAATTGAGGTTGTGGAAGGCGACAGAGATAATAGCAAGGAGGATGAACAGGCAGTAGAGGTGGTTATTGATAAAGGAAAACAAGTGTTAATCGATGAAAGTCCATCGCAAGTTTTAGAGATTGAGATGATCAGTGGCGAGCTTGGCAATAATTTACAACTAGAGTTTGCTCCGTTGGTTGAGAAGGTTAAAGACGATACTGGAGTGTGTGATGAGAATGGAGTAATGGAGGTGATGAATGGTAATGCAGGGGATCTTTTGAATATAGCAGGGGCGACTGTTTTTTAGCAACATGAGGGAGTAGTGCCATGTCATAATGGAATTGAAGTGCACTCTGAAGAAGAAACAGCAATAGAGGTGCATTATGAGAAGGATTATTGTTTGGACCCGGGAGAAAGTCATGTGAATTCAATGGATAATGAGGTAAAAGATGTATATGTGAGGAAATCTCGACGGACGAAGGTCCAACCAAATAAGCTGACTTTATGATTGGAAAGCTCCTGGTGTGGAATGTACGTGGGTTAAGCACTTCGAAAAGCAGAGTAGAGAAATTGATTCGTAAATATAACATTTCCATTTTGGCAATTTTGGAACCTGTTTTTATTTATTGAGAAAGTACAAAGATGGGCATTGAGAGTTGGTTTTAATAAATTTAGTTCGAATATTGAAGATGGTGGTAAGATATGGGTATGTTGGAGGGATGAGTTGAATATGGATTTGGTTAGTGTTACTAACCAATCACTTACAGGTCTATTTTCGAAGGATGGTAGTATGATTTTGGCTACTTTCGTGTATGCTAAATGTCTCATGGTGGATCGGAGACAGCTTTGGGATCACCTGTGCAGTTTTTCTTGTGCTAATATTCCGTGGATTGTGTGCGGGAATTTTAACATTATTCGTTCTAATGATGAACGTGTAGGTGGACTACCGAGACCAAGGAGTGCTATGAATGAATTTAATTCATGCATTAATTCTTGTGGATTGCTGGATTGGAAAATTGAAGGACAACATTTCTCTTGGTGTAATGGGCAGCAAGGGATGGCGAGGAGTTGGGCTAAACTTGATCGCATGCTTGTTAATAATGAGTTTGCAAGGAAGTTTGGAGATGCTTCAGCTCAATTTTTGGATAGAAGAACATCTGATCATGCCCCGCTTTTGTTGCAGTATGCGGTGGATTTTAATAGGTATGGTCCAATACCTTTTCGCTTTCAAAATATGTGGGTATCACATGAAGCCTTTCTAAAGGTTGTGGAGAGATCTTGGATGGAACCTTTTGGCCCTAGAAATGGTTTATTTATGTTGGCTGGTAAGTTGAAGAAATTGAAGGTGGCGTTACGTACCTGGAATAGAGATGTTTTTGGTAGAATGGAGGGGAAAATTAGAGAACTCGAGGAAAGAGTTGAGGTGTTAGATGTGGAGCTTCAAAACCAGTACACGAGGGAGAATGAGTATGAATTTCTTACAGCTAGTGATGAGCTGGATCAGTGGGTTCAAAGAGAAGATACTCGATTAAGGCAACAGGCCAAACAGAGATGCATGGATGAGGGCAATCAGAATACAAAGTATTTTTATGCTGTGATTGCACAAAGAAAACGTAATGTTACGGTGAAGAATATGAGGCTTCCTGATGGCAATTTCCTTGGGTCACCTGAGGAAGTACATGAAGGAGCTACAAGGTATTTTGAACAATTTTATCTGAAGAAGATAACTTGGAGTTGCCAGATCTATCTCACTTAATTGGTCCAGTGGTGGGCGAAAATGAGGAAAGGTGCTTGAGAATGGCACCATCAGATCAGGAGATTCACGAGGCACTACTATCGATCCCAAAGGACTCGAGTCCAGGGCCAGATGGTTTTGGTTCTTTATTTTATTTGTCATGTTGGGAAATAATTCATATGGATGTTAGAAATGCAATAGTAGAATTTTTCCAAGGTATGGAACTGCCTAGATTTTATACATCATCGTTTCTTGTTCTAATCCCCAAGGTGAAGGACCCTACAAGCTTTGATAAATTTCGACCTATTAGTTTGTGTAATGTGATCTATAAAGTTTTTGCAAAGATGATTGTGAACAGATTAGCACAAGTGCTGGATAGAATGATCTCGCCAGAGCAGGGAGCCTTCGTAAAGGGTCGGAGTATTTTTCAGAACATATCTCTCACTCAGGAAATGCTGAAATTATTATATCGGAATGCTCGGGGTGGTAATGTTTTTATGAAAATTGATATGTCTAAGGCATATGATAGAGTGAATTGGAGTTTCTTGTTACATGTATTGCATCGCTTTGGTATTCTGGCAGATTTCTGTGCCTTGATTAAAAATTGTGTTACAACGCCGTGGTTCTCGATAATGTTGAACGGGACATTCAAAGGTTTTTTCAAGTCAAGGAGAGGACTTAGATAGGGGATCCACTCTCGCCGTATTTATTTATAATTATGGAGGAAATCTTGTCTAAGATGATAAAGGAAAAAGTGGCTGAAAAGAAAATTAAATTGTTCTCTCATCCGGTAAACTCCCTAGTGGTTTCTCATCTTTTATATGCTGATGATATAATACTGTTTGTGAATGCTTCGAAAGGAACAATTCAAATTTTGATGGATGTTCTGAACTTATATGAGAGATGGACGGGTCAAAAGGTTAATTATGAGAAGTCGGCAATTTATTTTTCTAAGAAGTTGTCATTTCAGCGAGTTAGTGATAGTCGAAGGGTGACTGGTTTTGTGCAAGGTGAATTTCCTTGTAAATACTTGGGGGCTCCGATTGTAGATGGAAGATTAAAAACCAGGCATTTAGATTATCTAGTAGAGAAAGTCCAAAATAAGTTGGAGGGATGGAAGAGCCGTTTACTGTCGCAAGGAGGAAGACTCATCCTTTTGCGACATGTGATTACGAGTTTGCCGATTCATCTTATGTCAGTAATCCAAATGCCAACTGCTGTAATCAAGAAATTAATGAGCTATTTTTATGGTTTTTTCTGGGGAGAGAAAAATGGAAAAGGTAAGAGAAGGTGGAAGGCATGGACAAAAAATGTGTGTTTCAGTGGAAGAGGGAGGGATTGGTATTAGGAAATTGGGAGAAGTGCAACGTTCTTTGTTTCACAAATTTGGGTGGCAACTGTTGACGCAAAACAGTTTAGGGGCGAGATTTTTTCGTGCTAAATATGTGAAGAATCAGCAGCTGAGTTTGTGTTTAGGGAGAAGATCAGGTTCCAACTTTTGGAGAAATGTTGTGGAGGGGATTCCTTTTATCATAGAAAATTCTAAGTGGAGGGTGAATGAGGGTGATTTATCTTTTTGGTATGACAAGTTCTTAGATGCAGGTCCTTTGTGTGACCTTGTGCACCATGTGGAGTCTCCTGAGATTAGAATTAGAGAGCTAGTGATTAATGATATCTGGGACTTTGGAAAATTGCAAGAAATGATTGGTCCTCATTTGGTGTCAAATGTTATGGAGACCGTCGGGAACCTGACTAATAAGAAGGATATGTTAATTTGGCTTCCAGAGAAAAGTGGTAATTTCTCTACAAAGTCGGCATGGGATATTCTCCGAGTTAAATTACCTAGGAATGATTGGTTTCGATGGGTTTGGAATAAACTGCTTCCTAAAAATGTCTTTGTGTATGTGGAAGGCAATGTTCAGCTGCCTTAGTGTGGATGAGAAAATACAAAAGGTGGGTATAGCGCTAGCTTCATGTTGTAACTGTTGTAACAGGGGTCAAATCGAAGACTTAGGCCATGTTCTGGGTAGTGGGCAGTTTGCACGTTCTGTGTGGTGCAAGGTCTCGGCTAAATTAGCTATCCCGTTTGTGCCTTAGCAACGGTGGAGTGAAAGGGTCCAAGCTTGGTTTATTCGTGCATCACGGCAGTCCCAAGTGGGGATTTTAATGGGTTTAATACCTATTATTGTAACATGGAGACTGTGGAAAAGGAGGTGTACAGCTCGGATGGAAGGAAAACATGAGAACTTGGGTGTAGTTTGGAGTTCTGTTAAGTACTGGGCTCAGTATGTTGTTGAGAAAATAACAAAGGTGAAAAAGTTGTCCAAGGGGGATATGGATCTTCTAAAGAAGCTGGATGTTAGAATTGTGGAAAATAATAGAAGAATGCCGCGTATTGTTCGTTGGTCTGTGCCTAGTCTGGGAAGATTTAAATTGAATATTGATGGAAGTAGCTTAGGTAATCCTGGAGAAGGAGGTGGAGGAGGAGTTTTGAGGGATGATTCGGGTAAGTTGATTTTTGCATTCACCAAGTATTTTGGTCATTGTACTAACAATGAAGCCGAACTCAGTGCGGTGCTAGAGGGTTTGATTGTATGTAAACAGCTGGGTTTTGTAAAGATTGATATTGAATGTTATTCTTTGGTGGTGGCTAATTGGTTGTTCCATAAGAAGTGTACTGTTTGGTACCTTTGGGATTTTTGGGACAAAGTAGTGACTCTTTTAGAGGAATTTGACTGTTCTATTAATCATTGTTTTAGAGAAGCTAACAACGTTGCTGACTGGTTGGCAAAGGAAGGTGCACAAGGAGTGAATAAGATTATCTGTAATGTTGGCTCGTTGGATATAGGAATAAGAGGCTTGTACAGATTAGACAAATCGGGTATGGCTTATATACGGTATTAGTATGGTGATTCTTCAGTTCGGTTAGTGGGTTTTGTTTTATTTTAGTTGGGATGGTTGAATGATTTCTGTTTTTATTGGTTATAATAAGTTGGTTAGCATAATTGGGATGGTTTTTATAACCCCCAAGTTTTTAAGTTATAATCATGGTATTCCTCCGCCAGATGTGAGGGTTTTTTAATAAACTTGGGACGGGGCCACTATGTGTGGGCTACCGGCTCTTCAAAAAAACAAAAAAAAAGATCTAGATTTCTTGTCTTCTAGATCATCCGATTATGACTTCACCCTTTCTGGGGAAGATAAGCATACCATCTCTGAAGAAGAGAGATAGGAAGTGAGAGAAGCTAGAGAATTTTGTGGAAATTTACATGGTAGTTTGAGGCGTTTAGGAAGAAAAGGGTAATGTAGTCAATTCAAGTCTAAAAATGGGGATAATTTTGTCACTTCATGCACTAGGACTGCAAAGAAGTCCTTTTAGAGGACTGTACGTAGAACGACTCTTTTGATATTGTAATAGTTTTTTGTTGGTGGATTTTACCATATACACTGGGTTTGATCTCTTGTAAATGGCCATTTATATATAGGGAGATTTATGTCCGAAGATTTGTGGACATTAGTGGGAACTATTGATTTGTTGTTCACTTTTGAGATGCAAAACCAAACCTGATGTTGAAGATGGGCTAGAGCTAAAACCGAAACCTGATAATTGACCTTTCTTGGTAATATATTTTGAGTATGATATCTTCTGATTTGGCCTTCACAAAAATTATTATGTTTTTGTGTCATATCAATCATACTGACATATATATGGCTTCTACCTTGTGGTATACTTTATTGTATACTAATAATCAGTAAATGGCTAAGAATGTGCTATTTTGACCTTTTGTAGGGAAATCTTGTATTGGCTTAATGGGTTTTTTTTATCATTCTTGGATAATTTATATATTGCAGCCTTATCCATATCACTTGCTTGTGAGTGTATATATTTGTACTATATTTGTGAGTGTATATAGGGCTTGAGCTAGCCAAGGGTGGAGCTAGCTTGGGAGACTGCGCGTTCAGCCCCTATATATACATGGTTGACCTAATGAATGCAAGCATACTATGTCCAGATTTCATTTCTGGACGTTTCTAGCCAGCCTTTCAGTACTTCCTATGCTTTTAGACCAAAAATATTTTTGTTCTTTGATTTTAGCTTTGGTGGAGGATTTTACCATATGCATTGAGTTTGATTTCTTGTAAATGACCAATTATATTAAGGGTGATTTATGTCAGGAAATCTGTGGACATAAGTGCTTTCAATTGATTTGTTGTATTGTAAGGCTAGCTACTACTATTGAGCCATATGTTCAATTATGTGCTAACATCTTTGTGCTACCTTTTCAGGCAGTTATCAGGCCCTAAAATGTGTGGATGAAGAGGCTATTTGGTGGTCATCTGGGCAGATCAAAAGGAGATGTCTCACATCATGAATTCAATGCAGCTATGTGTTTAATTTGGAGCCAAGGTGAATGAGTATGTGTAGTACTTTAGTCGCATATATTTGTTATAAACAATACAGTATGCATATGCATGCTAATGACCCTCTTCTCCTAATTCCCACTCTACAAACATTAATGTATTTCATGGCCTTCAATGAACGTTGGGACATCTTGGAATGTTATAAATATTGATATATAAATTATGTTATATGGCTGTGGGTTTCAAATTAT
>QEOT01000352.1:185566-211009 GCA_003123785.1 Pterocarya stenoptera
ATCTCTCCACCGTTGCACGCAGTCACTAAACCGTCGCCGCCACCGCCACAACTGTCCCAAAAAGGTAAGCATCCCTCTTTTGTCCTCTTACATTTTTTTTTTTTTTAAGATTTAGTAGGAAAATGGCCGAAATTGAACATTAGTGGTGACCGAATTTTCAACTCTAGTTTCTGGCAACCACGGGTTGCCATAGGCCAAATGGTCATCATAGAAAAGTTTTTTGAAGTGTATACTTCATTTCTATGGTGGCATTTGACCACTTAGAACCATGGTAAGTGATTTTCGAGAATGGTTCAGCCATTCTTTGCTGTAATGTTTGAATGTTTTGACAAAACATTCAAACGTACGACGTTTCAAGTACATAGTCGTTATGCCTTCCACGTTCGAACGTATCTTTTGTACATTCGAACGTACGTATTTATGTTTGAACATTTAACACATACGTTCGAACGTGGAAGCCATAATGTTCGAACGTACCACATTTCAAAATTCTTAGCCGTTATGACCTTAATGTTCAAACGTGTATATTATACGTTTGAACATTAATTGTCATGTTTGAACGTTAAACACATATGTGTAACGTTTATCTGAATGTTCGAATAGATGTTATATTATGTTCGAACGTTAATGCAGAGCAATTTAAAATTAATACGAAAGAGGCATCATGTATCAACCATGTGTTTACGTGTATTTTGACTAAGTAATTATTGCATTGATTAGGATTATGGGCTTAAAATTTAGATGATTTACGTGGTATTATTTTAAGACTTTTAACTGAAAATTTTAATTCAATGTGTTTTATTATTATTAATTTTGTTCATTATTTAGAAAGCTCTTTATTTTAAATTAGTTTATTATTGGATTTTATTATTTTATTTTACTTAGCCACTGTGTTTAAATTAGTTTATTTAAATTGCCGTTTTGAAATCATTTTCGTTGACTTAGTTTTGCAACCCCGAGTTGAAAGACTCGATCTTATTTATTTCCCTTCCTTTTTCTTTTTCTTTTTCCCTTTTCCTTTTTTTTCTTTCTCCCCTGCCTCCCATGTGACCCCCTCCCCTTTCTCTGTCCTTTTTCTTCGTCCGCCCACAGACCCGCCGCCCGCCGTCCGTGGCCGCCACTGCCCATCCCATTTTCTTCCCCTCCTACCGGCGACCACCCACCTCTGTTTTCAGCTCTTCCTACGCCGCCAATCTCCCCCACACACAACTTCAAGCCGCGCAGTCTTTGTGTTCCTAAATCGCCGTTGCGCCGTCTTTGGCTACCATCTTTTCACCACAGCATCGAAGACCTCCGAGCTACCTAACCCACCCTTTCTCAGCTCTGATCCAATCCACCACCCTTGAAGCCCCTCCATCCCCATTTTCGATTTGGGTGTTTTGGCCTTCAACCGCCGCCCACGCTGCCCACGCCACCACCCACGGCCAATCGCCACCACCACTGGCCTAACTAACACCTCTAAGCCATTCCCTAGCCAACCCAAGTCTTCGTTTGTCCCCGTTCAAAAGTTGGGATTTTGAGACCCACGGCCATAGTGCAATTTGCACTATTGAGTGGCTGTACCGCCACCTCTTACACCTTCTTGATCCTCCTAAAATTATATTATAACGCTGTAAGTATTTTTCTAAAGAATTTTTGAGATTTAAATGTATTTTTACACTAACTCATATTTGCTGTGGATTAGTTGGTTATGTTGGACTGAGTCCGAGGAATAAGAGGGTCAGTTGGATTGGAGGATGAACTTTTTGTGTGATTGGATTATGTTGGGATTTGTTGGCTGTTGAATATTTGTGTTGTGCAATATACAATGCAAAATTGCACGCATGTTCATATTTGTACATGAAAACTAAGTTTTCACATAATTACATACATGTTCATGTGTGTATTTGAAAACTAGGATTTCATGTGCGAAATAGTTTTTAGGTGCGTGTGTATCACGACCCCAAGTCGAGATAGGGTATTATATCGGTAGAGGTCCTCTGGTCACTCAGGAGCGGAATATACTGAGTGACGTTTCCTGAGTAGTAATTGGGCGACAACAGGATTGAATAGGATGGTAACGCTCTTGTACTGACTCCGTGGCCCGTCTTGTTAGGGGGTTAGAGGATGCTTGGCCACGAAAGAGCTGGGAGCGGAACTGGGCATCGCTCCTTACGAAGTCACTAGCACGGTCGTTACCCATTGTGTGACGAAGGGAGTCAGGGTGTGCGAATGGTCCTTATGGGAGATCATGGTACATACGGTAAATGGATATTGGGCCATTTTTTGAAAAAATGGCGTGTTTGGGATAAAAGGATTTTATGTAAATCATTTTCTAGGAAAACGGTGGATTATTGTTTTGGGCCATTTTCGAGAAAAATTGCAGGAAATGTTTTAATGGAATGTTTTGAGTCAAAATGGGATTTTGGCGTGCATTGAAAAATATTTATTTTCAGGAAAAATGATGTTTTGGTTCTAATGCATATTTGTAACACCCCTTTCCAGTAGGTTAGAAGTGTCACTTGTTTTTCAAAAAATAAACTCGGCAAGAGATATCATATTTAATAGCATGCAATTAGCATTTATTTCATAAAAAGTTTTGTCTAATAAAATGTTTTCAAAAACTTAAAAGAATAAACTGAATAAATTTATGTGATAAAAGAAATTTTATTCTAGAAGGTCTAAAACTAAATCAACTGTTTCTTCTAGTCCTGGCCTGCCTGTTCGTATTCATCATTCTCACCTGGGTGGTTAAAAACACGAAAAGAAACTAAAATGAGTTGAAAACTCAGCAAGAAATCCATCACAACGTTAACATACTAAATATAAGGTTTTCATAAAAGTTTTCATGCTAAGAGTTTAAAATTCATGACTGTTCATACTAATGTTTATGCTATTTATGACTGATTTATCTGAATTAATTGACTGATCTGATTTAACTGACTGAACTGATTGGCCAACACACTTAACCCTGTGTGCGAGGTTGTGCACTGGCCCCTTGTCCCGCTGCAACAAGGGGAGCCGCTGATAGTATTCTGGCATACTATGGTGGACCACACTTGAGTCTGTGGCTTGCACATCCACCCTGATCTGAAATGCATTGGTACCATACATCTGAATGGCCATCTGATTAACTGATCTGATCTTATCTTGCACTTGGACTTAATATAGCTTACATGTCTTATACACATGAGATGCATGACATAATACATACATAATTATAATTTCTGAATTTGAACGTGATGCGTAATGATATGATTGTATGCTATGCTGGATGACATGTTTGCATATGACATGAGTGGTACATAAATAATGGTTGTCAATGAACTGGCTTGAATAATAATCTATATAAGCTGAACTGTGATGATCCTAATTTGTGATCAAATTAATTACCTTGTTGTGCTATTTCCTGAATCTCACTTCGTTGCTCGACACCTATACGAAGTATTAAACATCACTAAATCTGTCTAGGAAAACATGTCCTAATATCCCACTTAATTAAATTCATAATCTAGAAGATAGTCAACTAAACCTTTTGTTTAACATCATACTCAATAAATTCTAATATTTTAAATTACTTAAATACTAATAACATAATATNAAATTTGTGAGGAGGAAGAGAGGATTTATGAAAGGGCTTTGACGTGAGAGTTGGTCTTCCATTAGAACACGTACAACACTAAACCACTGACAGACGTACGGGCTTGGAGTTTCTTGTGTTATTTCAGAAGGTCATCGTGGGATTTTCATAGAGGGGAAAGAATTAATAATAGGATTTTAGAGTTGGTTTTCCATTAGGAAATTTATTCGACTAGGAGATACACACTGAAGCTTACGGGTGGAGATAGGAAGCACTATTGTTTAAATTCAAAATAAAACTCTTATGGCTAAAGCAAAAAATGGAGTCATGGTAAAATACTAATAATAAAATGATAATAATCTTATTAAAATTAATAAATGCAAAATCTGATAAAATAATAATAATAATAATAATAATAATAATAATAATAATAATAGAAATTTATAATTATATGAAAAATATGTAAAACTTATCTTATGGTTTAATCTTAGGATCGGATTGTTACAATATTCCATCATATGCACGCATATCTGTTGATTGCATTAATGCACTTTTATCTCTTGGGTTGTTTGGGTTGTTACTTACTAAGATTCAATCTCATGTGGTATTCCTTACCCTGTGGTACCGTTTTATGGTACTGTAGATTTTGATGCAAATGAGGATATGGAGCCTGGGGGATCGACTCCACTGGAGGAGTGACATGTGGTCANATTGTTACTTACTAAGATTCAATCTCATGCGGTATTCCTTACCCTGTGGTACCGTTTTATGGTACTGTAGATTTTGATGCAAATGAGGATATGGAGCCTGGGGGATCGACTCCACTGGAGGAGTGACATGTGGTCATTTGGGATTTGTTTTCCACTCATTTATGTATTTGGTTTGTATTATTTTTATATTGGATAATTGTATAACTTTTAAAATGCATTTTATTTTGGAAATTTGTATTTAAATTTCTGGTACTTAGTTGACTAACTTTTAATTAACCACTGTGACTTTTGTTGTGCACTTTTTGCATGTTGCACACGCTTGAGCATTTATCGTTGGGATGCGTGACCCGTGTTGTCATCATCCAGATGTCACGATTCTCGCGTTTCCATACGTGAGAGTCGGGGCATCATAAGTGGTATCAGAGCAGTTCGGCTCTATGTATAACCATATGTCCTATAGGTGAAGTACCAAACATTTTTTGAAGTTGTAAATTGAAATTATTAAATTAAAAATATGTTATTTTTATTGGTTTTATTTATTTTATTGTATACTACTTTGGTTGTTTATTTATTTTATTGTATGTTATTTTTTATTTTTTTTATGGTAGGTTATTTTATTTGTTTTAATTATTTTATTGTATATTACTTCATTTGTTTTATTCATTTTGTCATATGTTATTTTATTTGTGAAATTTTAATTTAATTTTGTTTTGTTTTGTTTTGTTTTATTTTGTCCGGAGTTGAAAAGTGGGTTAAGGGTTACACTATGGCAGGAAGATGGTACAACCGTGAACTCCATTGTTTGGTATGAACATTTAGTGTAGTAGGCCTGAACTCTCAGCGATTGGTTTGTTTCTAATATCGAGGCTCGAGTGAAACGACATGGTCTAGGTGAACTCTATGGAGTAGGAACTCAAGTCGCAACTGAGGAGGGCAATAGCTTTAAATCGCTTAGGATAATTGAGGTCTTAGGTTCCATAGAATTTAAGATATGAGTCTATAGAGTAGGAGGTTGTAAGTTCAACGAACTTCAATGATAGATTTATGAGAAGTTCATCTAAGGTTTGAGGCCCTATAGTTTTTAGGAAATAAGTTTATGGGATTTAAGGTGGTAGCTTCAACAAGCATTTGAGGGATAATTAAAGTAGAAGTTTTAGATTTTGTCGACTCGGATAAGCAATTTGGTATCATTTGGAGATTTAGAATCTACAAGTTTTTTTAGGCAATTGTTTTAGATTTAAGGTCATTGATGTTGTAGATTTTAGAGATTGATTCTTATATAATTAAAGGTTGTAGAATTGTAGATTTGAAGGATTGATTTATAATAATATTTGAGTTCTTAGTTTTGTAGACATAGTACGCTAGCTTGATCTATTCTAGAGATTGATTAGTATGTAACCATTAAAGTGGTGTTGATTAGAGTTCAGTTACTGATATGGAAATTTTTTTCAGGAGAGAATTTCTTTGGAGATGGAAGGTAATCATCTAGTTGTGTATTTTCTGAGGATTGAAGATATTGATCTAGTTTGGAAAATGATTGTTTTTAGCTTGAGGTTATAGTGGCAGGTTTAGGATTTGATTCATATCCATTTTAAGGATAATAGATGGTGCAGATTTAAGAAATGATTCTTGTTGATTTCGAGGATATAGGTCCAGATGATGGAAATGGTAGTGATGGATCACTTGCACGTTGGAGGAGTATTGGTTTAGGCTAAGGATGCATGAGATCGACGCGTAATAGTTGTGAGTGTGTATAGATTTCGGAGAGTACAGGTCCTAGTCTCATTTTTTGTTTGGAAGAAATGGCTTTGGTAGGTGTTGAATGTCAACACAATAGTATTAAATTCAAGAGATTTTGACTTGGAGTTTTTGGTGAGTCGATTGGAGTGTGCAGTCGAAACGGGTTACCCAATGGAATGATAGTTGGCAATAATTGTTTGATTATCTTAAGGAATTAATTGTGACTTGAGGTCACCTAAGAATTTAAATTTTGAGGCTATTCTCTTCTTTGGAGATTGAGCCTCTAGTTGGCAAAATTACGGACATTGTTATTTAACATGAAGAGAGATTGTTGGGTCACATTTGTGGGGTGTACGATTAAAGCTTGGAAGTTGAAGCTTAGGCATCAACAGTGGATAACATAATCAAGTATGTGAGTTAATAAAGCATTAGGATCCATGGGTATTGTGCAACAGTTTTTGGTGGATTGAGTATTTGAGTAGTATGGTTTGCCTTAAAGTTTAATAGTGATGTGCTATTGAAGGAACTAGTCGTGCTAATACTAGCTTATAGTAGTAGAAGTAAGTGGGCAAGTTACCAAGAAGGTTTCGAAAATGTTTTGGTGAAGTCAATGGTGGTTCGTAGTGGGTTTAGTCACCGCTAAATTAGATGATAATCAGAATTTAGGTGATGAGCTTTTAAGTATAGGTTGTCGGGTAGAAGTTTATAGGCGCTCTTGTTGGTTGGTCGAAATGGATTAGAGCCTTTTAGGGTATGTTCCTTATCTTAGATGAGACGGGTGTATTTTGGGGTGATGTTACTTGTTTTCAATTTGGGATGCTGAGGTTGATTGATACTGGTTTTCTGTCAATGATCATGGATGTATTTTGTGGAATATTGATTTTGATTAAAACAGTAGGAGTTAATTGAGGAAATGAGTGATAACTCATGGTTTTGGGAAAGAGAGTATTTTCTAACAAAACGTGGTACGATTTTTCTGGTTAGTAGGAATGGAGCCACCTTGTACTTGATGGTGTTATTTTTATGAGGACATAAATTTTATGCATGTGGCGAATTATCAGAGTGCTTNTTGAGGTTGATTGATACTGGTTTTCTGTCAATGATCATGGATGTATTTTGTGGAATATTGATTTTGATTAAAACAGTAGGAGTTAATTGAGGAAATGAGTGATAACTCATGGTTTTGGGAAAGAGAGTATTTTCTAACAAAATGTGGTACGATTTTTCTGGTTAGTAGGAATGGAGCCACCTTGTACTTGATGGTGTTATTTTTATGAGGACATAAATTTTATGCATGTGGCGAATTATCAGAGTGCTTAGTAGGAGCCTGATATTTTTTGGTTGTAATTAGGAGTTCTAATTTGTGCCGATTTTAAGGAATTAGTAGTGACTTGAAATTTTGAGAGGATACTTGTAATTGGAGATTAATAATTTGGCTGTGCAAGTTTTGTTATTGATGGTTAACTTTGCAAGTGGCCATTAGGTTACCAAAAGTAGAATACAAATAAGATTTGGAAGTTATAGCATAGGAGTCGATTGAGGTTAGCATAGATTATTGTATGGAGCTATTAATCATTGGAATTTATAGAATGTTGTGTTAAGGTTCTTGGGGAAAAGGAGATTTTGGATAACATGGCCGCCCTAGGAGTACTAGACGTGACATGCCATTGGGAGACTAGTGCGAGTATGATGGAATCGCCTATAGGAGTAGACTTGAGAGAGCAGTACTCATGCTTGTTTGGAAGTTCTTGATGGTATTCTTTTCTCAAGGATGTTCTAAGTTGTATCTTGTAACCTGCTTTGGCGCTGATGTTTGACTTTACAAATTTCAAGGACGAGATTTTATTTTAAGGGGGGAGGATGTGATACCCTGTATTTACGTGTATTTTGACTAAGTAATTATTGCATTTCTTAGGATATGGGCTTTCTTGTTTTAAATTTTGGATGATTTACGTGGTATTATTTTACAACTTTTAATTGGAAAATTTAATTCAATGTGTTTTATTGTTATTAATTATTGTTCATTATTTAAAATACTCTTTATTTTAAATTAGTTTGTTATTGGATTTTATTATTTTATTTTACTTAGTCACTGTGTTTAAATTAGTTTATTTAAATTGCCATTTTGAAATCATTTTCGTAGGATCAATTTTAAGATCTCAAGTTAAAAGACTGGATCTCATTTCTTTCTCTTCCTTTTTCTTTTTCCTCTTTTTCTTTTTCCCTTTTCCTTTTCTCTTCTTCTTTCTTTTTCTTCCTTTTCTTTCTTTCTCCCCTTGCCTCCCATGCGACCCCCTCCCCTCTACTTGTTCATTTTCTCCGTCCGTGGCCACCACCGCCCCTCCCATTTTCTTCCCCTCCGACCAGCGACCATCCCCCTCTGTTTTCAACACCTCCCAAGCCGCCAATCTCCCCCACGCATGGCATCAAGCCATGCGGTCTTTGTGTTCCAGCGCTGCTGTCGAGCAGCCATTGGCTACCATCTTTTCACCACAGCACCGACGGCCTCCCAACTACCTAACCCACCCTTCCTCAGCTCCCTTCCCTAGCCATCCAAAATCTTCGTTTGTCCTTGTTCAAAAGTTAGGGTTTTGAGACCCACGACCACAGTGCAATTTGCACTGTTACGTGGCTGTGCTGCCAACTCTTGCACTTCCTTGATCTTCCAAAAATTATATTATAGCACTATAAATATTTTTTCAAAGAACTTTTGAGATTTAAATGTATTTTTGAGCTAACTCATATTTACTGTGAATTAGTTGGTTGTGCCGGACCGAGTCCGAGGAGTAAGGGGATTGGTTGGATTGGAGGATGAAGTTGTTTGTGTGATTGGATTATGCTGAGATTTGTTGGCTGTTGAATATTTGTGTTGTGTCATATACAATGCATAATTACACGCATGTTCATGTTTGTAAATGAAAATTGAATTTTCGCATAATTGCATACATGTTTATGTGTATATTTGAAAACTGGATTTTCATGTGCGAAATGGGTTTTGGGTGCGTGTGTATCACGACCCCAAGCCGAGATGGGGTATTATCTCGGTGGAGATCCTCTGGTCACTCGGGAGCGGAATATACTAAGTGGCATCCCTTGGGTTGTCCCTGGGATGGTAATACTCTTATGGCGACTTCGTGGCCTCTCTTGCTGGCAGGGGTTAGAGGATACCTGGCCACGAACGCTCTGGGCATGGAACTGGGCATTGCTTGTTATGATATCACTCGCGCAGTCGTTACCCGTGGTGTGACGAAGGGAACCGGAATGTGTGGATGATCCTTAGGGGAGATCATGGTGCATACGGTAAATGGATATTCGGCCATTTTCTAGGAAAATTGTGTTTTGGATAAAATGATTTTATGTGAATCATTTTTTGAAAAAAATGGTGGATTATGGTTTTGGGCCATTTTTAAGGAAAATGATGGGAAATGTTTTAATGGAATGTTTTCGGCCAAAATGAGATTTTGGCGTGCATTGGAAAATAATCATTTTCGGAAAAAATAATGTTTTGGGTCTAATGCATATTGCATCATATGCATGCATATCTGTTGGTTGTATTAATGCACTTTTATCTCTTGTTTCGTTTGGGTTGTTACTTACTGAGATTCATATCTCATGTGGTATTCCTTACCCTGCAGTACCGTTTTATGATACCGTAGATTTTGATGTAGATGAGGATATGGAGCCTGAGGGATCGACTCCACTAGAGGAGTGACATGTGGTCACTTGGGGCTATGGGATTTGTTTCCCACTCGTTTATGTATTTTGTTTGTATTATATTTATATTGGATAATTGTAAAAGTTTTTAAAGGCATTTTATTTTGAAATTTTGGATTTAAATTTCTGGTACTTAGTAGGCTAACTTTTAATTAACTGCTGTGACTTTTGTTGTGCACTTTTTGTATGATGCACACACTTGAGCACTTATCGTTGGGATGCGTGACCCGTGTTGTCATCATCCCGACGTCACGATTACCGCATTTCCTTATGTGGGAGTCATTTGTCACACATCAATAGTACTACTAATTTTTTTTTCCTTTTCTATTTTCAGGATATGGCTCATCCTTTGCATACTAGGAAACGGGGGAGGGAAGGTGCCACTCAGGACATTGCTCGGATCGGGGCTCGTACTGTTATGGTGGAGCAAGAGGTCCTGATCAATGAGTTCGACGAGCTCAGATGGGAGCAGACGAGTCTCAGAGATGTCTTCATTAGTAGAGGCTGGGGAAATATCTACACATTGAGGGGGAATGTATACCCTTCAATGGTTCGCGAGTTCTATATGGGGATGTGCTCCATGTCTTAGGACACATCCTCTCACACCGTGACTGTACGCGGTGTTTCGTTTGAGATTTCACAGGATGTCATCGCCAAGCTCCTCGGGATTCGTTGAGTAGTTGAGACATCAACTATAGCCGACTCTCAAACTGGCAACACAGCCGTAGTTCACACATCTACATCTAAACACAGCACAATCGATGTAGATGTAGGCACTTCTGCATCATCTACTAACCTAGTTGAGTCATCATCAACTAGAGATGCAAACCGGTCAAAGGCCGAAGGTACTAGCCATGAGGCTCGGGATGATGGCTGAGATGAGGATTTCTACATCCTCACTTGGTGAGACTGCACACAGATCAAGAGGAAGAATGCCTTCAACCAAATGCATCTGCTACCTTTCTTCCGCATGTTGCAGCTTATTGTTGCAACAAACTTGGACGTTGTGGCACATAAGACCATATTTAGTCAAATTTGGGCACAATTTTTTATAGCACGTGGAGATCTCATCAATTTGCCACTATGCATCTTTGAGAGGATCCGTTAAGAGGCAAGTATTGTCTCCACAAACAGCCTCACATACGGTGTCATCATCAGCCGACTATTACTTGCTCGGAGAGTCCCACTCCAGTTGAAGGAGCAGGTCACAGATCAGATGAGCCCCATCGACATGAGTGTGCTTTGACGTAGCATTGGACAGGCGAGGGAGTATCCTCGACATCAGCCACCCCTTGTGTTCCTCCGACGCAACCCGGGCCCGGAGTGGGGAGTAGTAGTCAGCAGCCAACGAGTACATCTGCAAGAGATATGCGGCCTGCTTGGGTCGATGTGGTGAGCTCATAGCTGACTGCGCATATTGATCGACAGATTGTGGCTGTAGAGGAGTCTGTCGTCGAAATAGCCCATCGTGTAGATATCCTCAACGAAAAGGTTGATACCTTGACTGAGGACATACAGAGTATGAATTTCGTGAACAACACGTTCGTCTGAGTGTTGTTTACGAAATTCTATCATATTTTGGATTTTACTTTTAATATATGTAAGGAACAATATTATTTAATATATATATATTGTTTTTTAATTTCAATTCGCAATCTTCTTTAATGTTAGATTTTTCAACTTTAATAATAAATCACTAGACTTCAAATATATATAAACATAAATATATATTTATATATGTATATATAAATATATCTTACAAATTGTGTATATATAAATATATATTACAATTTTTTAGACTTGTTCACAAATTATGCAGTATAAAAACCACATAATGTTTAAATTAGAGTCATATTTAATTTAAATTTATAATAACATTCGAACGTTGGTGCCAAAACATTTCACGTTTGCACGTAATTAGTAGCCTCAGCGTTCAAACGTATATGTGACATTTAAACGTAAATTTTTCCTCCGTTCGAAAGTCAAAAAAACCTCATCTGTCTTTATTAACAGTTTCCAAAAACTGTCATAGAAAATGTTTTTAGTGACAGCTTGGGAACTATCACAATTTCCCAACCATTACTAAAAAGCAATTACGTTGTAGTGTGCATATATTGTACGTAATTCAGTAAGAGTACGTGGTTCTACATGTATGTATAATTTTCTGCATAATATTATACGTATTGAATGATAACCTCATTTTATCGGTGCTTTTTTTTTAATTTAAAGTTTGAATTTCAAATTTTAAAATTTTTATTATTTTTCAGTAGTGGATCCAGCAGCATTATGCAAATATGAATAGCATTTTCCATTCACTAATCCTCCCCTTTCCTTTTGCATAATTGATAAATTAAGTTAAAACCTTAGGGTTCTAAAAGGTCTAAAGAAAGATGAAATCACATATAATGTACTAATAAGTTCAGACATTTCTCAAGCGAAAATTCAATTAAGTAAATCTCAATTATACAGTATTGATTTAATAGATGCAATGAAATTCATGATGAATTCAAATTCCACCCTATTGCCAGGATATTTTCGTGGGAAGCACAGGAACCTCATCGGAGGCCATTGTATGGACATTAGCTGAGCTCATCAATCATCCAAACGTATTTAGAAAGCTCAGAGAAGAAATCAAATCAGTTGTGGGCAGTTCTAGATTAGTTATGGAATCAGACGTGGTAAATCTTCCTTACTTACAAGCAGTTGTGAAAGAAACACTAAGACTATATCCACCATTACCTGTGACAAGAAGATCAGAATGCCGCCAAGCTTGTAAAATAGAAGGCTTTGACGTGCCCCAGAATACTATGGTGGGGATCAATCTGTATGCTATAATGAGAGATCCAGAGCTATGGGACAATCCAAACGAGTTCTGGCCAGAAAGGTTCTTGGTTTCCTCCAAAGAACATGAAGATGGGAGTCTTGGAGAAAATTCAAATTTTCTTACTTTTGGAGGGGGAAGGAGAGCTTGTCCTGGTGGAAAGTTGGGGTTGCTCATGATGCATACTGCAGTGGCAGCCATGGTTCAATGCTTTGATTGGAAGGTTGGTGGAGATCATGAAAACATGGTGAAGGTAAATATGGAACTTGGAAAGGGAGTTTTTATGCACTTGGCTCATCCACTCAAATGCCTTCCCTTGATTTGCTTCAACCCATTTGCTTCTTCGATCAATTAATATAATTTCCTGCACTTAGAGTATAGATCTGGAAGATCATGCATGTATGCTCTCTCACCATTCTACACTACTGATCAGCAGGCCAAATTAATGTTGACGTGAAATAAGGCTTGTAGTTACTATATTGGGATTAATGTCCTAATGATCTGATTTGAGTGATATCTCATAATAATGTTTGATACGCCAACTGATCTGATCTTGTGTGTGTGTGAGTGCTTTTATATATATATATATATATATAAATTCGGCTAGCTAGATAATAATTATTATTTAGTTGTCAATTTCAAATTCCTCTGAATTATTATTATTATTATTATTATTATTATTATTATTTTTTTTTATATATATTCGATCTGTCCATGGAATTACTTTTCATAACCTAGTTCCTGCACGTACGTTGCCAATTATAACGCCAATTAGAAATGAAATCCTACTGTCTATCTCTATCCTTCGGTGCTTGGGATGGAGTTTCCTTAAGATCAGGGCAAGACCTTGAACGGCCGAAGAAGTGCACTCTCTCTTTTTTTAAAAGAAGAGCCGGTAGCTACTATAAAGGAATTCACATAAATCACGTTCATACGTGGTTTCCTCTCTGTCAATATATTTGTATAGTTACTATGTTTTGGCTGTATATTCCTTAATTAGCTGTAGTGTTGCTTATGGTTGTATTTTCCTTAAATAGCCGTGTTCTTGTATTATATAAAGATGGATAGTAATGCAAAATAGTAGAGTAGATTTTTACCAAATTACTTGCGTAATCCTTATAGCTACATGTCTAAGAGTGGTCCTGTTCCAAGATTATTAATTTGCCCTCACTTATGGTGGAGGAATGCCATAATTATAAACCAAGTATCTAGGAGTTTACAAATAGGAAATAAAAAACCTCCCAAACACAAAACAAACAAAACCAAAACACAAAGCCGAAAGCAACAACAAACTCTAAACGGGCCTAGAATAAAAACCATCTAAACAAGCCTAAAGAAAAAAGAAAAAGAAACTTAGGTACGTATAGAAGGTAGCCCTGTCTTGTCGATCCCTTTAAAAACCTTGGCAAATGTTGGAGATCTTCTTAAATAACATTATTTCCTAACTCCTCTTGTTTAGCCAAAACATCAGTTGCTTGATTCCCTTCTCTGAATTGATGTAAAACACGGATATCCGTTCCTTGCGTTTTAGAAATAAACTCATTCCAATAACACCAAAATGAGCCGAGAAGGCTACTTTGAAATTTCCATCCATATCCTACAAGATACCACCACCTCTCGAAGATCCTGGGTTATTACGACTACTCCTATCGCAATTAAGCTTCATCCATCTCGACGGCAGCTTTGACCATTTCACTAGCAGACATTTTTGGGCATCTCTAGATTTAAATCTTTTAACAAATAAAGATCCTGCTCATTAAGTTGCCCATGCACTTTCAATTCACCCGCCATCTTTTTCAGCCACATTTTCACTGAAGTCCACACTTGCATCACACTAATTTTCAGCCCCTCCATATGTACTTTACATCTCCTATTCCATAAACACCAAGTGATAATACAAGGTAGCATACCAATGAGATTACCAACAAAAGAAGACTTCTTTGCACAAATCATCCAAGCCAATATTCTTGCTTTCTAGGTATTAAACACCAAACACGGCACCTTTAAAAGCCAACTTGCAAATTCCCAAACTAGAGAAGCTATCTGACCCATAGCTAAAACATGACCAATGCTCGTCCTAGCTTGCGGCATACAACAATCACACTTCCACACAAGAGAAATACCCTTATTTTGAAACCCCTCATCTACGGCCAGACTATGTAACCAAGCTCTCCAATTGCACATGGAGATTTTTTTTGGCAAACTTTTGTTCCAAAACCAATCATGCCAAGGCAATTGATCCCCTTTTTCCCAAGTTACTTCCCAAGCAGTAGCAATGGTAAATTTTCTAGCCGAAGTTGGTTTCCACACACAAATATCCAACCCATTACGCCCATTAATTTTAGTCTGCACGATTTCTTCCGTAATCGCCTCTCCCATTAACTCCTTCAAGAGTTCAACATTCCATGCCTGATCCATCCAACAATCTCTTATACGAATTCGCTTTTTAGTAATGTCTGTAATTCTGGCTGATAAATGGCCCGAAGCTAGCCATCTATCAAACCAAAAAAAGAAAAAGAATTTCCATTTCACAACAAAATCTAAACATTTTCCATTACTTCCAGAACATGTTTCATTATCGATCTCCACATTCTTGAATCCGTAGCCTTCAAAATATCAGCCAAAGGGTGACCATCCCTTAAATATTTAGATTTTAAAAAATTTGCCAACAGACCTTCAGTAGTCAATAGTTGATAGGCAAACTTCATGTGTAGAGACTTCTGAACCTCATGTAAATCCCTCAGCCCCAAACCCCCTTCATTAGAAGTTCTGCAAATTTTAGACCATGATCGCCAGTGTAATCTCCTCCTTCCCTCCACTTCGCCCCAAAGGAAATTGGCTAATATAGAGTTTATCCGATCAAGAGTCACCTTCGGAACATTGATCACCGAAAGGATATGTAGAGGTAAACTAGATAGCACATGTCACATTAAAATTAAACGACCACCTTGACAAAGCAATTGGAATTTCCAGCCCGCCGCTCTTTTCCTTATTTTCTCAACTAGTGGCTCAATGATGTGGGAAGTCAGTCTACCAATAACAAGCGGCGCACCCAAATAAATCACAAGGACTTGTCCTTCCTTAAATCCCGTAACTCTCAACAAATCATGCTTCTAAGTTGGATTTAAAAATTTAGAGGGAAAAATCACTGATTTCTCACGACTAATCTTTTGACCCGACCACCTTTCATAAGTGGTAAGAATATCAACAAGTCTCTTAATAGAATTTTTCCCCCCATTGGAAAAAATCAACAAATCATCAGCATACAACAAATGAGAAACTAAAGGAGCCCCCACCGAATGAGTAAATCTTCCAACTCGACCATTCTCAAAATTTTTCCTAGGCAGCCTTGTTAACACCTCCTCCACAACAATAAATAATAAGGAGATAAAGGATCCCCTTGTCGAAAGCGCCGAGCAAATTGAAAAAAATCTTCTCATTCATCATCACAGAAAATCATGGCGACTTAATACATTGACCAATCAATTTACAAAAATTATTAGAGAAGCCGAAAGACTTTAAAACCTCCAAGTGAAAACTCCAGTCAACCTTGTCATAAGCCTTAGGCATATCTATTTTTAACATGACACTACCACCCAAAATTTTCCTGTGGAGAGAGTGCACCATCTCTTGGGCAAGTGTGATGCTTTCAAAAATACTGCGTCCTGAAACAAAAGCACCTTGTTAATGGGATACCAACTTGTGAATAACCCGAGTCAATCGAGACACAATAATTTTTGAAAAAAACTTATACACCACTGAACACAAACTAATAGGTTGGAATTCATCAAAATTGGAAGGATCAGGCCACTTTCGGGATCAAAACAATAAAGGATGACGTAAAGAACCTAGTTAAAGGGACGCCCCTGAAAAAATCCTTGGCAGCTTCAATAACGTCATCTTTAATGATCTCCCAACACTTTATGTAGAAACTCGACCCGAACCCTCTAGCCCCGAACTGCTTTGCTGAGGAATTGAAAAAATTGCTTCTTTCACTTCCATCTCCGTCGNGGTTAAAGGGACGCCCCTGAAAAAATCCTTGGCAGCTTCAATAACGTCATCTTAAATGATCTCCCAACACTTTATGTAGAAACTCGACCCGAACCCTCTAGCCCCGAACTGCTTTGCTGAGGAATTGAAAAAATTGCTTCTTTCACTTCCATCTCCGTCGGCTTAGCACACAGCATATAATTATCAACTTCCGAAATAATAGGATCAATCAAGTTCGATAAGTCAGCTTGCAGCACTTCACAGGACGTGGAAAGGAAGTCTCGGAAATACTATGCAACACCCAAATGGACAGTCTCTACATTATCAAATGTTGTACCATCCGATAAAACCATTGGAGAAAGATGTGCCTTTTGACACCTTTGATTAATCACAGAATGTAAAAATCTTAGTGTTCTGATCTCCTTCCATCAACCACTTCTTTTTAGCAATCTGTCCCAACCGGACTGTCTCTCTCTTTTCTCAGGTAGCAATCTCCAAGTTAGTCACAAGATAATCCGTATCCACATCTTTAGAATATCCCAACTACAGCCGGTTTTCTAAAATTTCTTGCCTCTCCATCAGAGTTTTTAAGTTCTCATCAACCTTGCCAAAAACGTTTTTATTCCATGCTCGTAATGCAATCTTAGTTCTCTTGAGTCTTGTAGTCAGTTTATGCAAGCCTAAACTGGCATCATGTCTATCCTAAGCTTCCTGCACACAATCTAAAAAAGTCTCATGTAAGCACCACATATTTTGAAAACGGAAAAAAACCGGACCATGTAATGAAAAAGGCCTCTCCAGATGAACCACCATAGGACAATGATCCGAGGTTTTCAGCTTCAACACTACAACAAAAAAGGACTTTTGCGATCAATTTATTGCACCCAAAGACTATTCGCAACTAAAATTAGTTGCGAATAGTCTTTTAGTTGCAATAAATTGGTCCTAAAAGTCATTTTTTAATATATTTTACTATTCTATAATATATAACTATATTATAATATACATGATACTATATATTACTAAATTATAGTATAATATATATGTCTATATTATATTGTAGCATACTATTACTTAATATGTATAGTGTAAAAAATAAATATAATTAAACATTCAACAATGAACGCTCGAATGGAATATACTAATCATTCAAAGGCTATATTAGAGATTGAACGTTTGAAGAAAAACATTCATACAGTTTCTAGAGTTTTTCGCACTCTTAAATAGTGGCGGGAATGTATCCCGCCAATCAATGAGCAATGGACTACCATCCGTATCGTTCGAACGCTTTAACGAAAAATTTAAAGCGGGAAAACATGCGTATTGAAATGTTTTCAAGTTTCATTGCCAAATATTGTCATTCGAACGGTAAATGAAAGGTTTAAACAGTTCCAACCGCCTCATTTCCTCTCTTCTCCTTCTCATAATTTTTGTTTTTTCTCCAAAATCCTCCATTTTCTTCATGCAATCCTTCATTCTATGCACATTACAAAAAGGATTGCACACTTGTATTGATTAAAGGTATCGTTTTTGTTAATCTACCTTGTACATTAACTAATTTTCAAACAAATTATTGATTATATATATATATTGTGTAGGTGTTTATTGGAGTGCTTGGAGTTGCTATTCGAACTTAATTGAAGGTATGTTCATCATGTGTTGTATATATAGTTGCTATCCATTTGTGATTTATCTCCATTGTGAATTAATTTGTGATGTTGTGAATTATTTTCTAAGATTGTGTTTTGTCTTTGTTTCGAATCTGGAATCTGGGTTACAACTGTTCAAACACTATAATTGTTTGTTCAAATCGATTTTCTTGTTCTAACAAACTTATACATGTTTTAACGGTTGTATTCTTGAATTGTAATACTTAAATTAAAAATAATACTTAAAAAATAATTAATTCAAAAACTATAATGTACAATTAAAAAATAACTAATAATTAATACTTAAAAAATAATAAACATAATAATTATTAATACTTAAATTAAAAATAATACTTAAAATATAATTAATTAAAAAACTATAATGTATAATTAAAAACTAAGTAATATTTAAATTATAATTAATACCTAAAAAAATAAAGATAAGAATTATTAATACTTAAATTAAAAATAACACTTATAAAAAAATATACTTATAAAATAATACATATAAAACAATAATAAAAATACATAATACTTAAAATACATTTTGTTGTATTGTATAATTGTATTCTCGTATATTGCGTTGTTGTTTTGTGATATTATCGTATCTTGTATATATCATCGAAATAACCCTTACACCCATTCATGAGTTATCAATCTTGTTGAACAGTTAATTAATAACTCTTGAATTATTCAGAGCAGACAGTTTGGGATTGTAAAATCATTATCGCAAACTATCAAAATGTATTTCTTGCGTTCGACATCATGATTTTGGTAGTCTTCCAATGTTGTTATCTGGATATGCATTTTCAGTTATGGTGTATCGACATATTACTCGTCAGTGCACCAGACCAAACGAGCATATTTGGAAATCTTTAGGCTTACAAATAAGAGACGACAAAAAATTGAAAAAAAAAACTACTCTAAACACAAATTAGATTAATGAAGTACTTTGATTACCGGGTTGGCCCACCTTGATCCCTTTCATATTCCCACTTTGATTGTTAGCTACAGACTACAGCAGCCCTTACATGAAAGAAAAAAAGTAGACAATTTTAATTAAAAAACTTAATCACAATAGATGTAAAACTTTCAAACTAGCTTTATTGATGGACTAATATATACAAGGCATAAACATGCACAAATTAGCATCTAAAACCAAATAAGAGGGAAAAAAAGAAGCTAGCAACTATTAAATTCACTGATAAAAAAAAATTCAATAATTAAAACTACCCAAGCCACAACTTTAATCAGTAGGATTTCTTCCCATCCCAATCTAGATTATCAGAGCACAAGACATCATTACAAGAAAAACTAGCATAATAAGAAATCAGGCTTAAAAGGGCTGCTTTACTGTAATTGATTAAGGCTGCGTTTGGATGTTGAGCTGAGCTCAACTGAGTTGAGTTCTTTGTGAATAGTAATGAGTTGAGTAGTGGATAGAGTTATACGGGGCCCATCTAAATTGAGTTTAAAGTGTGTTTGGATGTTAAGATGAGTTTAATACTTTTTATGAAAAATTAAAAAAGGTTATGGGTTCCACGTATAAAGATGTTTTAAGTTCAAAAAAGTTGTGGGTCCTACGTGTAAGAAAATTTTGAGTTGGGATGAGTTTAGTAATTTGAGAGTTGGATGTTTGGATGTTAGACTCAGCTTAAAATTAGACTAAACTCAACTGAGTTTGGGAACCAAACGCAGCCTAACTTTACTTTAGATTTTTACCCATTTCTCAACTATGATCTATTTGAGCCTAAAACCTGTATTGCAAATATCTACTTCCATTATCAGGGACAGAGTAACTAAGATCTGATCACAATAAAAAGCATGCAAGTTTGTTTCTGTGTATACAGCATCATGTCATCATGTTCAACTAATCGTTCAAAGTCTATACATATTCAACTAGCACAATCAGAGCACACTTTTCACAGATGCAATTTACAACATAACATAGCATAGCTTATCAAATATGCATGAAATGCATTTGACAACATTAACAAACTGATAATAATTCATCAAGTCGTAGAAGCTTACCTTGCTTTGAAGTAGTAATGGTTCTACAGATTTGTTATTCACACTATAGATTCCATCTGCACAATTCACCACACAATAAAGAATGAGTGTGATAGAACTACAATAACAAAATGGGTGATGGAGGGGGAGCAGAACCCAAAATGGGTGTGGAGGCCGTAACACACGTATGAGAAGGAGAGAAAGGTATACACAAATTGGAGAGGAGAGGGGACTGGAGCTGGCCATGGGGGTGCTGGTGGATGGCTGGTAGCCTCGAGGAGGTGGTGCGGCAGCTGCTGGCGGCATATTTGGGCCATGCGACGTCATAAAACATGTGTAGGGAGGGGGCTCGATTCGGTGAGGAGGACAGGGAGGGAGGCATGTGGGAAGGCATATCGGAGGTGGGGGTGGTCCGGCGAGGTGGTGGAGGTGGTCTACGATGGTGGGAGGCTGCGGTGGCACTAGGCTGAAGAGGAAAGTAGATCGGGTGAGGGAGGGGCTGTTTTGGGATGGAGGGAGGAGGCTGGCGACATGGTGGCTGGGGGAGGTTGGCACCGGTGAGGGGGGCTGACGCCGGAGACTGCATGGCTGCACTGCGGCGGCTCCTCTATGGTAGAAGGAGAAGAGAGGAAATAGGGGAGGGGGCTATCGGCTGAAAGAAAGGGAGGGAGGAGAGAGAGAGAGAGAGAGCAATGAGAAATGAGAGGGAAAAGAAAAAAAGGGTTTATACATAAGATTTTAAAGTTTTTTCTCACCAAGCAATTTCACTAATCAATGTATACGTCACTCTAAAAAAATATTATCAACAAACTTTTTTGGAAAATTTTAATTTTGTGGCAAAAAATCTTTAATTTTCACAGATTAAAACTCATGACAAATAAAATTGTATCCAATAAAATTATTTTCAACGAGAATTTTCAAACAACGAGAATTTGGTGGCAAAACGTAATTATTTGCTACTAAATATTATTCGCAAGAATTGTTAATTTTTTGTCACCAATTGATTCTGTCACTAATGAATGCATACGTCACAGTAAAAAAATATTATCTACAAACTTTTTCTAATGATCTTAATTGGTGGGAATAGTAAAAAACATAATGTGAAAACTTTTTTTGATGATCTTAATTGGTAGGAAAAAGTCTTTAATTTTCACAAATTGTAACTCGTGACAAATAGGAAATGGTCTAATATAATTATTTGCGGCGAGATTACTCTGACGACGTGAATTTGGTAGCAAATTGTAATTATTTGCAACTAAATTGTATTCGCGGGAATTGTAAATTTTTTGTCACCAACTAATTCCGTCACTAATAAACGCATATGTTGCCCAAAAAAAATATAATCTACAAACTTTTTCTGATGAGCTTAAATTTGTGAGAAAAATTCTTGAATTTTCACAGATTGTAAATCGTGACAAATAAAATAGTCCAATATAGTTATTTGCGGCGAGAATTTTCTGACGATGTGATTTTGGTGGCAAAATGTAATTATTTGCTACCAAATAGTGTTTGTGGGAAAATTTTCTTTCCCAAAAGCCACTATTTGATGCGACCCATAGGTCAGGTCCACATGCTAGAGCATAAAGATCATCAGAAACCTCTTTGGGGCTTGAGTTACGCAATTGCCTAATCTGTTTAAAATGAACATGTGTTTTAAGACAATTTAAAGCACTGAAGTTGTACGCTAACTTCAAATGGGACCTAAATCGAAGCCACGAAGATACTCACGCTCTCCTTGAACCATCCTGGAAATTGCTTTTCGTGCACATCATCAATGTTATTGAGATATTCGTCTTTCAATTTGTTGTAATGATCCCTGCATAATTAAAATGGATATAGTGCACAAATGGCTTAAATGTGGAGCACGAATGGAAAATAGCTAGATATTGTATGGGCAATGCCGAGGATTGAAACACGATGCTTACTCTAGGTAGTGGGCAATCTCAGGACAATTGTTGAGTACATACCAATATTGTTAGGCAAATACTTTATTATCTGGTCAAGTTGGACTTGAAGCACCCAATGGCCGCACCTTTTGTGTGAATATTGATAATTCTGATTGCTGACGTCCTTCACAAACATCTATGTTTCGTTCTTCTCTGTGGAATCTAGTTTCAACATCATGGAGATATATTGAGCAAAAAGTTAAGCATTCGATGTGAATGTATGCCTCAGCAATTGATCCTTCAGGACGGGCTTTGTTTCGTACATAATGCTTAAATTTTTTCAAATACCTTTCAAATGGATACATCCACCTATATTGTACAGGCCCTCCATACAATGCCTCACGTGGTAGATGAATAGCTAGGTGCACCATTACATCAAAGAATGCAGGTGGGAGTATCATCTCAAGTTTGCAAAGGATTAGTGAAATATCACTCTCAAGACGTTTCAAGACTTCTACAGACAATGTGCGTGTGCACAACTGTCTGAAAAATGTGCTTAACTCAGTCAAAACCAACCGGATGTCAGGTCTCAGGTACCCAGCAATAGCAACAGGAAGTAGTCTTTGTAAGAAAATATGACAGTCATGACTCTTCATTCCTGATATTTTACAACCATGTAACACACATCGACCAATATTAGCAGCAAAGCCATCTAGGAATTTCACAACTTGTAACCAATCGCAAAATTTTCTCCTCTCATCTCCTTGTAATGTGTAACATGCAGGTTGCATAAAAAGTTTTTGTCCATGTTCTTTATATCGAGAATGAACAAGTCTCTACGTGCATTAACTGAATCTTTTGTTTTGCCTGGAATAGTCATCAACGTTCTTAAGACGTTGTCACAAATTTTCTTCTCAATATGCATGACGTCAAGATTATGTCGAATTTTCAATGTAGACCAGTAAGGTAATTGGAAAAATATACTTGTTTTTGTCCAATTAAGTTTATCAGGTCGTCACTTTCTCTTTCTTCCACCTTTTCCAAATAATACATCTCCAACATTATTATTTAGCTGATTTAGTATATCGTGACCAGATAATTCACAAGGTGACATGCAGTGATCAGTACTGCCATTAAAATTACCCTTCTTCTTCCTCCAAGTATGTTCTGGAGATAGGAAACGACGATGGCCCATGTAACAATGCTTTCTACCATATTTCAACCACAACGAGTCTGTGTCAACATTACAAGTTGGACATGCCAATTTACCCTTCGTGCTCCAGTTAGAAAGATTTTCATATGCGGGAAAGTCATTAATGGTCCATAACAATGCTGCATATAATTGAAACATTTTTTTTGTCGATGCATCGTACGTATCAACACCATTTTCCCACAAATCAATCAATTCATTACAAAAGGTCCGCAAATACACATCAATCTTATTGCCTGGCGCCTTTGGTCCAGGAATTAAAAGAGACATCATGAAGAAATGGTCTTTCATGAACAACCATGGTAGCAGGTTGTAAGGGACAAGTATTACTGGCCATACACTATAAGGTTTACCCATATTATTAAAAGGGTTGAATCCATCACTTGCTAGACCAAGGTGCACATTATGAGAATCACAAGAAAATAAGATATGTTGTTGATCAAATTCCTTCCATCCAATTGAGTCACGTGGATGCCTCATCACATCCTCATCGTCGACGCAATGTTCTTTGTGCCACCGCATGGCTACAACTGTATCTTTCGACATAAACAATCTCTTCAACCTCGGTTTTAACAGGAAATATCGAAGTACTTTGTGTGGAATTTTTTTCTGTTTAGAAGTGGGGGTTACCCATCTTGACATACTACATTTGGGACAATCATGCTTTTCAGCATTTTCCTTCCAGTATAGTATACAATTATTTGGACATATATCAATCTTTATATAACCAAAACCAAGGGCCCGCTCCATCCCTCGTGACTCGCCGTATGAGTTAGGGAAAAGTGCATCCGGGAATGAAGCTTTTAACAACTTTAGTAGTATGTCAAATGATTTAACACTCCACCCCCCAATCGTTTTTATATGCAACAACTTTACAATGAATGATAACTTTGAGAACCTAGCACATCCTGGATAGAGTGGACGTTTGGCATCTTCCAATAGTTTATCAAAATGTTTTGCTCTAGGATCCACGTAGGTGGGTCCTTCACATGTATCAGGCTCTACTGGCACCACATTTGTAAATGATCCAAGTCTAATGTCATCTAACATTTCATCCATGTCATCAACATACTCATCATTTTGCACGTCATTGTCATCATCGTGAAACTCATTACCATCCCAAGTTTCTTCCTCACCATGAAATATCCATTCGGTATAGTTTTCATCAATTCCTATGGTGAATAAGTGTCTATGCACCAAGTCTATAGGGTGGAAAAAGTTATTACGGCAGTTACGACAAGGACACCTGATATTGTTTGTTGTTGCATGAGCTTGGGCCATTGTAATGAATTGATGGACCCCTTCTCGGTATTCTGCGGACCTAAATCGGTCGGTTATACCCATCCAACTTTTGTCCATGTAAAAATGACTGTAAGATGAAAATATATGAGTTGGATAATTGTCTACTTAAAAGAAAGAAATATCATGTATCAGTGCGTAATTGAGCAACTATGACATGATATATGGAAAATCGCTCGAAACTATGAAACACTTTGCATGAAAGCAAGAATGAGGAAGTGTTGGGTACCATATCTATGCTATATATATCAGGGAGAGCATATGAGGAAGTGTTGGGGAGTATATCAGGGAGAGTTTTTTTCCAACATGTCATAGAAAACTTTATCCTAATATGGAGATGAAAACAATCAACCAAACCAATCTATGGAAAAGGGGTAGTGGGGTGTTTGCATAAGGTATATACTCGACCACCCAAGTGGTTAGAATGCAAGTTAATAACATAATGTACATCAACTATTCATCCACTAACTGGTGAGGGGTAATTCTAGTGGGTTTTGATTCTAAACATGGATCCTGCATGTAGCATGTTTTCAACAAACAAAAACATGCAATTAATGTGATTTCAACAATCACATTTCCTGGCTAGATTACTTGCACATCTTTTTCAAGAAAACTAAAGGTAATGCACACAAGACTTAAATAGAAGGCATCCAACATAATAATAATCAAGATTCATATTGGGTTGATCAAACTATAAATAGAAGAAACTAATTTGCATGACTCAGACCAGTACTACTCGTGACTTGTTTCGAGTTAATAGGATGTGTAGTATCAGAGAGACGGAAATTATCGACCAGCTAGCTTGTAGTTCTTTCTACCATAAACGTTATTTATGGTTGCTTTTTTTTTTTTTTT
>QEOT01000352.1:303031-322962 GCA_003123785.1 Pterocarya stenoptera
GTGTGGTGGGGCAGCTAGCCCAATCAGAATCAGTATAAGCTATAACCTGGGTGGTGCTGAAGGAAGAAAAAAAAATTCTTGGCCAGGACTCCCTTTGATGTAACAGAGAACACGTGTAGCAGCAGTCATATGAGGAACATGAGGAGCATGTATGAACTAACTGAGAATGTTGACAGCATAAACAATGTTAGGTCGAGTGATGGTCAAGTAAATGAGACGGCTAACCAAACGACGATAAATGCTAGGATCAGGAAGGGGAGATCCATCTTCATTGGAAAGCTTCAGATGTTGTTCCATTGGAAAAGAGGTGGTCTAGGCACCAAGCTGACCACTATCATAAAGTATATCAAGTGCATATTTTCGCTGATTAAGGAAATATCTGCAGAAGAACAGGTAACTTCGAGGCCAAGAAAAAACTTTAGAGAGCCAAGATCCTTGGTTTTGAAGTGAGTGGAGAGAAGATTCTTGAAAAACTCAATTTAGGGAAGAGCGTTGTCAGCAACTAAGATGTCGTCAATATAGACAAGAACAACAGTGATACTAGTGTTAGTGACAAGAGTGAATAATGAGTGATCTGCCTGAGATTGATGAAAACTTGCATCAAGAAGCACAGTAGTTAGTTTGAAAAACCAGTTGCAGAAGGCCTGTTTGAGGCCATGTAGGGACTTTCTAAGTCAACATACATGGGTCTCCCCTCGGGTGCAATAGCCAGGAGGTAGGTTCATGTAGACTTCTTCATCAAGATCGCCATGCAAGAAGACATTGTTGGTCAAGCTAAAGAATGATCCAATTTTTGGTAGTTGCGATGGCCATTAAACGGTGGACAGTGGTCATTTTGGCAAAAGTCACATGATAGTCAAGACCTTTAACTTGAGTATAGCCCTTGGCAACTAGTCGGGCTTTGTACCTCTCAATAGATCCATCGGCTTTAAGTTTGGTTTTGAAAACCCATTTATAGCCAATGGGTTTCTTACCAGGTGGAATATGCTCAAAAGTCCAAGTGGAGTTGGCTTCTAGAGCCCGGAGCTCAGTGGACATTGCCTCGCACCAATGAGGATGTCGGAGAGCATCAGAATAGCATGAGGGTTCAACACAAGAGGTGAGAGCATTTAAATAAGTAATATGTGAGGGAGATAAGTGAGAATATGGAAGAAAGAAAAATAAAGGGTGAGCAGTTGTGACGCCCCGACTCCCATGTTCAAAAAAACACGGGAATCGTAACGTCAGGATGATGACAACATGGGTCACGCATCCCAAAAACAAGTGTTCATGTGTACAACATGCAAAAGTGCACAACAAAACGCAGCGGATAATATAAATAAGTCAACTAAGTACCAGAATTGTTTAATTCAAATATCCAAAACAAAAGCGTTTTAAAAGCAATATCATTGTCCCATAAAAATAATAGAAGGGCGGAAAATACAAATACAAGTGATCCCAAATTACTCCTCCGGCGAAACCAAATCCTCAAGCTCAGTATCTGCATCATCAACATCAAAATCTACGGTACCAGAAAATGGTACCGCAGGTAAGTTATAATCCAAATAACTCCGAGATAAAAACACATTAATGCAACCAACCATATATGTATATGATGCAATATGCATGAAGTACAAAAATATCATTTTCCCCAAAAATGAATATTTTTCTAACACACGCCAAAATCCCATTTTGGCCCAAAACATTTCCATCAATACATTTTCTACCATTTTTCCAGAAAATGGCCCAAAACAATAATCCATCATTTTTTCAGAAATGATTCACACAAATCCTTTATCCAACACACGCCATTTTTTCAGAAAATAGCCCATTATTCATTTTATCCATATACACTATGATCTCTCCTAGGGACTATCCGCACACTCTGGCTTCATAACGAGCGATGCCTAGTTCTACACCCAATGCGTTCGTGGCCAAGTATCCTCTAGCCCCCGCCAGCAGAGGGGCCACGAAGTCGGCATGAGAGCTTTACCATCCCGTCTGATCCCGTTGTCGCCCGGCGACAACCCAGGGAACGTCACTCACTATATTCCGCTCCCGAGTGACCAAAGGACCTCCACCGAGATAATACCCCATCTCGGCTTAGGGTCGTGATACACACACACCCAAAATCCATTCTACACATGAAAACCCAGTTTTCAAATCTCTACATGAACATGAATGCAATTACCCGAAAATTCAGTTTTCATTTACAAACATGATCATGCGTGCACATGCAATGAACCAGACACAACCACAATATCCAACAACCAATCAAATCACAATATAACCAAACACATAAATAACTCCATCCTCCAATCCATCCGACCCCCAAATACTCCTCGAACTCAGTCCTGAACAACCAACCAGAACACAGTAAAATGAATTAGTGTAAAAATATATTTAAATCTCAAATGGTGTTTGAAAATATACTTACAGCGCTATATAATAATTTTCGAAGGATCAATGATGAGTTAGAAGCTTCAAAACAGCAACTCCACAGTGTAAAATACACTGTGACCGTGGGTCTTAAAAACTCACTTTTGAAAAAGGTCAAACCAAGATTTGAAATTGATAGGGTAAGGCCTAGAGGGATCGGTGAAGCTAATGGTGGTGGCCTTTGGCCGTGGGTGGCAGCGTAGGAGGCGGTTTAAAGCCAAAAATGGTCAAATCGGAGATGTGGTTAATGCGGCTCCACCGGTGACGGATCGAAGCTGGGATTAGGTCTATTAGGTAGCTGGGAGGTCAAGGAATAAGTGATGAAAAGATGGCCGCCGGAGGTGGCCGGACAGCAACGCTAGAGCGAATGGAATGCTGCGGCTTCGAACGGTTTATGGAGGCTCACAGGGGCACTAGCCGACCAGAGATTGGAGGGGGATGGTCGCCGGTAGTTGGGGAAGCTTTTGGGTTGGGCAGTGAGGACCACAGCGGTGTCGACTGGGAGGAGATGGTTCGGCCGAAGGAGAGAAAGAGAGAAGGAGGGGCTGTGCGCGTGGGAGAAAGCAGGGGAAATAAGGAGAAAAGAGAAAGAGAAGGAAAGAAAAAGAGGAAGAAAGAAAAAGATGAGGAAAAGAAATGAGGTCCAATCCTCATAACTTGGGTCACCGAAATGATCCAACGAAAAAAATTTTAAAACAATAAACTAAATAAAATAATTCAAACGCAGTAAAAAATTTAAATAAAACAATAATAATTTTAAAATCTATAAACAAACTAATTTAAATTAAAGAGCAATTAAAATGTAAATCAATAATTAATATTGAAAAGCATAACAAATAATTTCCACATCTTAAAATCATAAAATAAACCCAACGAAAAATTCAATAAATTTTAAAACAAAAGAACCAGTATTTGAATTAATTAAAAAAATCCTTCAGTGAAAATGCACTAAAATACGAGGTATCACAGCAGTACCTGAAGCTGTTGTAGCAAGTGAAGATGCCGTGGGCTCTGTATGTAAGGTGGGACATATGTAGTCCTGGAGATATATAGGTCGTGTAGTGTAGCGGCGAGGACGAGAGATGGGTGGGGGTGAATGTGGGGAGGATGGAATTTGAGGAGGGGGAAGAGATGTTTGGGAAGTTGGTAAGATGGGTTTAAGGACGGGAAGAAGAATAATTGGAGGTGAAGAAAAAGATGAGGAGATGTTAGGAATATCCTAAAAAGGGAATTGCTCTTCATGGAATGTGACATCACGAGAATAGCAAATGGACCGTCTATCAAGATTGTAGAGTTTGTATGCTTTGTGGGCGTTGGGATAGCCGAGAAAGACACATTTAGTAGCATGGAGAGAAAATTTATCACGATGAGCACGAAGAGTTTGTGCATAACAAAAGCATCCAAACACAATAAGGTGATCGTATTTGGGTGTTTTGTAGAAGAGAACCTCAAAGGGTGATTTATTTTGAAGAGTATAACTGGGAGTGCGATTGATTAGATATGTAGCAATGAGAACACAATCACCCCAAAAAGGAAGAGGTAATTGTGCTTGAAAATGTAGACTGCAGGCAACATTAAGAAAGTGGTGTTTACGCTCCACAACGCCATTTTGTTGAGGAGTTTCAACATAGGTATGTTCATGAATAATGCCATGATCAAGAAGATAGGTTTGAAATTGATGAGAGAGAAATTCTTGTCCATTATCAATTCTAATGATTTTTAACATCGGTGTTAAATTGATTTCTGACAAGAGCAAAAAAATGCGTTAAATAAGTGTCAACTTCAGATTTAAAAAGCATTAAATAGATCCAAGTTGTGTGGGAAAAATCATCCACTACTGTAAGGAAATAATGTGCACCACATAAGGAAGAAGTATGATATCCACCCCAAATATCACAAAAAATTCAATTAAAAGCAAAAGTAATTTCAGTAGCAAAATTTGGAAAGGGTAATCTTGTGTGCTTAGAACAAGCACAAACATCACAATCAGAAAGAATACAAGGGGAATCTAAAACATTAGAAATAGTGAAACTAGAGGGATGACCTAGATGTTGATGTCATAGAGTCTTATTAGTAGTGGATTGAGTAACAAAAACCATAGGGGAGTCGGGACAGTACACATAAAGCCCATTGCATAGTTCACCTGCTCCAATCAGCTTCATCAAATGTGGGTCCTAAAATAAGCAATTATTAGAAGAAAAAGTAATAATGCAAGAATTGTGAAGGGCAATTTGGGAAATTGATAATAAATTGAAGGTTATATGGGGAACAAAATAAACTTGAGTTACGGTTAGAGAGGAGGAGAGAACACAAGTGCCAAGTCCCTTGACAGGAACATTTGACTTGTGGGAAGCCAAATCTAGTGGGGGGCTGCTAGGGATTGAAGATAGGTGAAAGCATCCTTGTGATGGCAAATATGGTGGCTCGCGTCGTTTACCACCCAATGGAGGCACCGATTGAAAGGAAAATCAAGTTGAGAGGAGAAGAGATTACCAATGAAGTTGACAGAAGAGGGCTCGATCGGTGATGGGGATGGCGTGAGCAAGCTGAGGAGCTTCTGGTATAGCTCTGGTGACAAGCCAGGTATCGAACTGGAGGCCGACGGACCAAGGGTGGTTTGGTTGATTCTAGATGGGGGCTAACTAAGAATGGATGGATGGGTCTTGGATCTTGAGTTAGGACCAGGAGATAACCCACTAGGGTCCAACAACGATCTCAAGTGTGTCCTTCTTTGCTGCAAGTCGTGCACTTGAAGGGAGGTTTTGGGCGCCCACCAGGTCGGACAGCCATGGCCATGGTTTTTGATGAAAGTGGTCGAATATTGAGCAGCCTTTGTTGCTCTTCTTGAAACAGAATGGAGAAGATTTTGCTTATGGGTGGAAGTGGATCCATGGCCAAGATTTGAGTGCAGAGAGAAGCGAAGGAATTGTTGACCCCGAGGAGGAACTGGATCACCTTTTCATCTTTGGCTTGTTGCTGTAAAGATTTGAGGTCGATGCACTATTGGAGATGACCGAGTTCATCTCATATTTGTTTGATTTGGTTGTAGTAATCATGAATTGAGTTGGTGGTTTGGTGTAAGGAAGAAAGGGTCTGTTTGAGTTGGCAAATACGGGCATTATTGCCATGACAAAACCGAAAGGAAAGATCAACCCAAACATATCAGGGTTGGTATGGTATTCAAGATAATTGGCAAGAGAGGGGCTGATTGAATTGAGGATCCATGTAAGAACCATGTCCTTAGTTCGATTCCATTGGGTGTATTCGGATGTATTAGGTTCAGGGGGTTTGAGGGTACCATCAACAAATCTAAGTTTGCTTTTTGCATTGAGAGCTCGGGTCATGACTTTTTGTTATTTGGGATAGTTGTCGTTGTTGCCGGTTAGACGTCCATTGACAAGGGTTAAGCTTTGTGAATCGGAAGGATGAAGAAGATAAAGGGAAGGGAGGGTTGGGGAAGGAGGGGTTAGGTTCGATGATTCAGTCATGGCTTTGCAAGACCGTGTGCTAGCCTGATACCATGTTAAGAGAAAAAGGGAAACGTTTGAATAACTCTGTATATTGATTTGGTATTTTGCTTTACAAAATATATAAGTGTAAAATGGAACTAAATATGGAAATTTACATATAAGGAAATGATTCTATTGTAACAGAAGCCTAAAATAAGAAATTAAATAAGAAATCCATGATTTGGTGCAATCCATAATTTGAGGAATATATGATTCTGTCAATAAAAGGCTTTTGCTAGTTTCTTTCGTTGTCTGTGATTGATGTCAAAACACTATATATACTCTCCTTCTATTGATATCAAAGGAGTGAACCACCTCCAACCAATAACCACACTTCTACAACAATAGCTATAGCACAGATTTACACTAGACCATACCACTCTTTCAAGCTACCCAGAATTCCTAAGTTTGCTGGTGCAACCACCAATCAAAGTCGCTCCTCTCTTGGACTTTGGGCCAACAAATTACTGCATTAGACCTTTTTTTTTAATCTATTTTCAGACATTCTTCTCTATTATTAGCATTATGGAAGTTGATTTGGGAAACAATAAGAAAAATGATAGTGACAATTTTTCTATATCGAATAGCACATGCCGACTAACTAGTTTAAAATGTAGTAGGCCCATCACATGGAGGATATCTTCTCCAAACTTAGTAGGAGAAATCGATGGTCTAATATATGCAGTGCTTTATATTGATCAAAACACAAGAAGATAACATATGCAACTGCTAAGAGCCAAGTCTGTAGCCTATTATCAATGAGGTCTAAAGATTCCCATGCCATTCCCTAACACCCCCCCCCCCCCGGGGGGGGGCGTTAGGATGAGTAATTATGTTATAGTATGTCACTCATATTGAGTGGAACACGTATACAGAGAAAATTTCACATATGTACAGTTAGGGTTTAGTATAAACTTCTTATGTAATCCTACTTTGACAGTTAGTAAAAATTCAACCCTCGCTCCTGTGGATGTAGACATACTGTCGAACCACGTTAAATTTATATATTTTTTCTTGCTTTCTCTTTTTTGTACTGTTCATCATAATTGTCATACGTAGCACAACAATTATGTAGTCTTCAGATACAAACACATGATTCTTTAATTCTATACTATAATGCCATGACAATTAAAATTAATTTTAATTACATAGCATGCTATTATAGGATGAGAATTGCATGTCCTCCATACTCCTATCTGATAATTTTCTCTCCGGAGTAAGCTAAAAGACCATTTTATCAAAAAGTTGTCACATTGTAAAGGTTACTATAACTATTGAATATAGATTTATGGTAAGATTCTCATATAGGGATAATGAACAAGGTCTTGTAACAGTAGCATATCTGGCTTCATTCATCAGAACATCTCACCGGATATGGAAAACCAGACTTCTCTGGACAAAAATTACAATCTACCAATATCACATTTTTCTCTTTGTAAAAAATCACATGGCAAAAATTCAGAAATGTCAGATTCACATTACCGTCACAAACATTATTTGACGAGCACGGCCTGGATCTTGCTGCAACAGTTCCCTAAAGTTGTTCTCCGCCTCTGCCCTCTGCTTCTCTAAATATTCCTTTGATGTCTGTCCAGAGCCCAACAAAAAATATTTTTACCAAAAGTTTAGTGGAAAAACTTGATAGTATGGCGATTTGCTACAGAACTTGCAGTTTGGACAAGTAGGGGAAAGTTTGGCTTGTTAAAAAAAAAAAATGTTCCGTAATAGTCATAATCCAGAGAACGCACTATCCACATATACTCTATATTCCAAAAGGAATAATTTGAAGTTCCATGTGACCGCTACTAGTATAGAAGATACTGCTGCACAGCAGAGCACTACTCAAGAGCAACCGTAGGCAATATTTTTGCTAATTCTCTCAAGTTGTTGTAACTATTTTTTATTCTCTATTTTGATTCCTTAGCCTCCTATAAGGTTGTATGTAAATACACTCAAAAGTGCAATATAATACATATTGAATTCAAGCAAATATGCCTTTCTAATATCGTATCAGAGCATTGTGACTCACATTCCCTCTGATCCATGGCACATCTCCCTCTCTCCCTTCCCCAAATCCCTCTATTGTCTCTTCCTTTTCTCATATTGTCACTACTAAACTTACTACAGATAGGGCTCATGCCAGTTTGTTAAGGACATGAATTCCCACCTGCTTATCCTGGGACAGTTAGGATATTCACTCATTCAAAGTGAATAAATAACCTGAATGTTCTAGGGTTCAAATAGTGGGCGAAACGTCTATGTGATTTTAAGAAATTAAAAGCTTTATTTAAATAATTCAGGTACTTTAATGAAAGCTCTCGAATAATTTGGCTCTAAAAAGATTCCTATCATTACTAACTTAGGCATCAGAGGCACCCTATCGAACCCTCAAGCCACCTTACTCTTTGGTTGCAGGAGATCGGGAGTGCGTAGCAGTGAAACACGCCCTTAAGAGTTGGTGCCGTCGGTGCATGGTGAAAATACCCAAGTACCCCTGTATTGTAACGTTGAGGCTAACCAGAAGCAATTAGTACAGCTTAGTAACCAATATAAAATATTAATAATATTAACACAATTATTTGGTTACGAAGGGAAATCCTTTGAAGAACTCATCAAAGGTAAAACCCTACAGGGCAACCAAACCCAAGAAAGCCAATTTTATCGATTGAGAGTATTGGAAATAAAATGTTTACAAAACCTTTGTAACTAGACACGTTTACCCAAGACACGCGACCCACTTGTCTTCTACCGCAATAGGTAGTCAGAACTTCTGACACTCTCCAATTTTTGTCTTCCCTACTGGAACCTCCAGTGGTTGAACTTGAACACGACAACTCCCCCTTGAAGTATGCTCTCACTCAATCTCACGGACTGAGCTTCTTTGGAGAATCCTTCTCCCAAGAATTTTCTCTCACACGATCTCTTGAAATTCTTCTCAGATCTTCAAGCTCTCAATACTTGTGAATGTGTGAGCATCAAGTTAATTAAAACCCTCAATCAACTCCTCTATAAATAGGCAATACAGTCATTGGTTTGGAAAAGAATTATGTTGACATGTTTATCCAGAATCCTAGTCAAATACGTTGCTAACTATCTGCGAACATCTCGGACTAGATCACTTCTTCTGGATTTATCGAGTTCAACTCAGCTTTAGTTTCTTCAATGTATCTAGCATCTTTATCTTTTCAACTGATTCTTAGACTCGACATAGACATAGGACTCTTGTAGACTCTTATCTTATAATATAAATAAGTTTTGATAAGAGTTACAATTCAAATACTTATCCTTATCGGATCACTATTGTCCTAGAGTCCAATTAAGATTACATTTATTCCTAACAACATACGCATCTAATCCTAGCCAAGCATAAATTACATTTACAATCTTCCCCTTTGGCTGATTGATGATGTCAACAATTATTGGATGAATGTAATCTAACCTGCAAAAACAACTAACCAACCACCAGCAACGATCTCATATAGACAGTCATACTCCATATCAAGTTTTATCATCGCAAACTATGTGAAGTAACAATACGTCTAAACCTAAACACACATATATCAGTTTAATGTAGTACGCAAAATAAAACACTCAGATCTTTGTTTAATGTTCAAACCAAACTGAAATAAATTTAAATAGAAACCCTCACTTTTTTTATTTTGGTAGTGGTGGTTGCATTTTGTCAACATTGCCCAACTCCCTCTGCCTGCTCTTCATCCCTTCTCCCCCTATGTTTGCCAACATTAGTTAGAGTCAGATTTGTCTTCATCCTCAGGTGGAGTGACTGTTTTTAGAATTTGATCCACATCCAATACAATTTGCTGCAACCTGTCATTCATCTTTTCTGATTCATCCTGTTGGTCTGCGAGCATTTGGTCAATCTTCCCCATCTTTTCTTCCCATTTGTCCACAAATGAGTCAAATTTTGATTAAAAAATTTGAAGCTATTCAACAACTTCAATAGATTGTCTTGGGGGAGGATGAAAGGATGTGGATGCCTCAGCATGGCTCCTTTTCTTTCCACTAACTACTACTTCTGATTTGGTGACAATTTTGGAGGAGATCTTCCATACAATTTGACTGTGGCCTCGATGCTTATTAAAGGGATTTTAGCTATTCTGACCAACTTTGTGATAAGGTCTCCAAATGGTAGACTTTCCTTGTCTGTCTTGTCAGTCCTGGCCTTTGAAATCACAACAACAATATGGGAGGTGAGATCTATAAGTATACCTTTTGCTAGAGCATACATAAATTGGACTTTCTCAATTGTCAGTTCAGTATGCCTAGAGATGGGCCAAAGATTTGTCAAAACCACTTTAGGAAGGAACCTATATTCAGGGAGCATTGATTTCATAGAGAGCCTATGAATCTTTGGTGGTCATGCTGGTGCACTGGGCCCAGCAAACAGATCTTTCATTTGGGCTTTCGATGGGGTCCCCATGCCCCTGTATGGAAAACCTGGGTTTTCCACACTTAGGAGTTCATAGAACTCTCTAATGATCTCGGGAGTGATAATCATATCAACTCCCCTAACGACAGATGTAATGAAATTGTTATCAAAACTTAATAAGACATTTGCATAAAACTCCCTAACAATTTCAATATAGGGAGCAGGAGCTCCTTTAGTGATCTTCTCCCATCCTTTGTTAGCAAAAATATGGGCAATGAATTCAAAGTCAAGGTCATTTAGGTCATTTAAAGTTACCTCTCTTTCTCCAAGTACATTCCTCTTGGAGAACATGGTTTTGTATGCAGTCTCAGCTTCCTTATTAATGAACTTGGGTGGTTTAGAGTCTTTGGAGGAAAGCTTTGAGGTACTCCCTACTCCCTTGTCAAGAGCTGACCCTTTGTCAATCACCTTAGAGTTCTTTAGTGTTTTCTCAAGTGACTTAGATTCCTCCTTAATGGAAGAATTTTTCGGAGGTACCTTGCGATTAAATTTGGCTTTCTTTGCAATTGTTTTGAATTTCATCTACAAAAAGAAATACTCCTTTCTGAGTATAATAAATACACAATGTACTAAGCTACCTAGATTTACTTTTCTCCACAAATATTGATGCAACAAGAGCCCAAGATAAAATAGTACCTCCTCAACATTTAATCCAATCATACACATATTTCTAGTAAATTTTCAGAAATCACATATATGTTCATCAATTTTTATTAGAAGTGAAGAATATCTATCCCTAACCACAGAGTCATTGCAGTACAGAGTGGAGGATAACGACATTGATACTAACCAAACAGACTCTCATGGAAATTTTAATCTTCATCTTTCTTAACAAAAACTACCATGCATTTTTTTTCAAAGCAATGTCTAACCCCTTCCAATAGATTTTTAAGTCCTAAGCCAACTAGATTTTCGAAAACTTTAAACATTTCAGAGAACTCTTAAAGATGCAAAGACAGCAAAACCCTAAGCAGAGTTTTCAAGCAACGTAAAACAAACTTTGGAGAGTGTTTTCGGAAGAGAAAACTTACTTTGAGGTTGTGTAAAAAGATCAACACAACTTTCTTTGAGATGCAATAAATGATTTTGGGATTTTTCTCTCTCAAATAGTAGCGGAGAAGGCAACAGAGTGATAGGGAATGAAAAACAAGGCTTAATGACGGATTAAAGGTGATGGCATGCAGTTAATGCTGTAGAGCAGCTTTATTTCTCATTTCCCCTCCAAGGCCTAGAACGTGTCATGGCCCCCTTTTTCTCTCAGCACGTAAAGTATGCCTTAGAGGCAACTCTCCACATTAATTCCAATTATTCATGTTCCTCTCCCTTTTTTTTCTTTTCTTTTTTTTTTTCTTTTTTTTTTAATAAATTTTGAAGAAGAAAAACACTTTTAAAGAACCCAAAAAAATATGTATATTTCATCCACAAGGTTTGAGCCTTTTTGAGTAATTTTTTTGTCCTAACCTTTGTTCCACTCAACACTTTTTCATTTATTGGAGAACTATTTCTAACTAGTTAGTCTTCACCATTGAGCATTCATTCTCAATATATGACCTCCCAAGAATTCGTGTGTGTGAGTGAGGCAAAGAAATCTTTCCACTATTATTATTTCCTTCTCTTTTTATTTTCTTATTTTTCTTACTCCCCCTTTTCTTTAAAAAATTCCAATAGGGGAGGGCTTTCCTTCAAAGTCAAACTTTATGCTAGGGCCTATATACCCGAAAAAGTATTTCCCTCCAAGCACAAAGTCATAGGGCCTATATGTCAATTTTGTATTGCTCATCTTTTTTCATAATGAACAAGGCAATGATTTTTTCTTACAAGGACAATTAGGACTTAGATCCATGCATGAGTGTTCGCCTGTTTCCATAATGACTTTTTGAACACCCGAAGTTTTCTATAAGGATCAACCTGTGTGCATGGCAAGAGGAGACCTCTTTCTGTTTGGGCAATAGGTTCAACTAGTTTTAGTCAATTCAAAGGCATAGACTCCCCCTTTCTTGGTGCTTTATATGAGTATATGCATGTTGTCACTAACTTGTTAAGAGGTCATATTTAACTCCTCACAATGCAGAGAATCAAATTCTTGAGTGATCTTTCTTAAGAGTTTGTGATCAAAAGTAAGAATACATACCAGAGAAGATCTACCTCGATCCCAACAAAATGAAATGGTGAGGTCACAAAGCTCACGAACTCAGTATACTCAGAAAACCTATACCTTACACATAATAGCAACATTAAAATTTTGAAAAAAACAAGAAAACAAACAAAAACCTTTTTTTTTAATTATTATTATTATAATGAAAATAAAGCAAAAATCAGGGCATGTCACACACACCAATGGTCTTCCTTAGAAATTCAAATCTTAGACCATCTAAAGGTTTAGTAAACAAATATGTCAGTTGGTGTTCGGTATCAACATGTTCTAGTGACACTACCTTTGTTTCAACCAAGTCTCATATGAAATGATGCCTTATATATATGTGCTTGGTTCGTGAGTGTTGTACAAGGTTCTTCGAGATACTAATGGCACTTGTATTGTCGCAATAGATAGTCATAGTATCTTGAGAAAACCCATAGTCCTCAAGCACCTTTTTCATCCAAACAAGCTGAGTGCAACAACTACCAGCCACAATGTACTCTGCTTCAGCAGTGGATAGGGAGATGAAATTTTACTTCTTGCTCATCCATGCTACTAGATTGCTATCGACATAAAAACAACCACTGATGGTGCTTTTTCTATCGTTCGCATTACCAACCCAGTTAGCATCAGAATAGCCAACCAAACTTATATTTGAATCTCTGGAATACCAGATGCCATAGTCAATCGTAGCACTCAGGTATTTCAGAATTCCTTTTACTGCTGTGAGGTGTGATTCTTTAGAATTTGCCTGAAATCGTGCATATACACCTACACTAAAAGCAATAGCAGGTTTGCTAGCAGTAATGTAAAGAAGACTTCCTACCATGCTTCTATATAGAATAGGATCTTACCAGTAGAATCCGAACATATTTTAACTGAGGTGCTCATCAGAGTGTGAGCATGTGTCTTCCCTTCCATGCCAAATTTCTTAACAAGATCTTTAGCATATTTAGATTGTGAAATAAAAATTCCTTCTTCAGTTTGTTTAATCTGAATCCCAAGAAATTTAATTCCCCAATCATACGCATTTCAAACTCATTTTTTATTTCTTGGGAAACCTCATGTGAAAGTTTATCAAGCGTGGATCCAAGCACAACATCATCTACATATATCTGAGCTATAAGCATATGCTTACCAGATTTTCGTAAAAACAATGTTCGGTCAGCTTGACCTCTTACAAAGTCATTTTCAAGCAAGTATTTTGTGAGTCTTTCATACCATGCTTGCGGTGCTTGCTTCATCCATAAAGAGCTTTCTTCAACTTGAAAACATGGTCAGGAAACAAGTGATTAGTAAATCCCTTTGGTTGTTCCACATATACTTCTTCATTAAGTATGCCATTTAAAAATGCATTTTTAACATCCATTTGGTAAATCTTAAAATGTAAATGGCTGGCAATTGCTAGCAATATGCGGACTGATTCCAAACGGGCCACTGGAGCAAAAGTTTCTTCAAAATCAATTTCTTTAACTTGGGTATATCCTTGTGCTACTAGTCTGGCCTTGTTGCGAACAATGGTGCCATGTTCGTCTGACTTGTTTTTGAAGATCCACTTTGTTCCAAGTATGTTATGATCCTAGGGTCTCGGCACTAGCTCTCATACTTGATTTTGAGTGAACTGATGCAGTTCCTCGTGCATGGCATTCACCCAGCTTCCACCTTGTAAGGCTTCTTCCACCTTCTTTGTTTCATCCTGCGACAAACAGCAAACATATGAGACTTAATTTAAAACTCATTTTCTGAATATCATACCTTCAGCCAAGTCTCCAAGGATGTTCTCCTTTGGATGATTGTGGCTAATTCTTGTAAAGGGCTCCTTTTCATGGGGTGAAATTGAGCTTGATGAAGCAGGTTCCACTGAATCTGTGTCCTCTTGATCGGTTGAGTTTTCTTCGGCTTTTTCAATAAGGTGCTCAAGTTCCTTCGTGGTCATTTCCTTGGAGTTGTCATCTACGTTGATTGACTCCATTACTGTTGTAGTCCGTAGATTGCACACTCTGTAAGATTTGCTATTTGATGAATATCCAAGAAATATTCCTTTATCACTCTTGCTATCAAATTTGTGGACAATTTTTCTATCTCTTAGAATGTAGCAAGTACTCTCAAACACCTTAAAGTACTTTACCGTGGGTTTCTTTCCTTTCCATAGCTCATAGGGAGTGTGTTTGGTGCCTAGGCAAAAGACTACATGATTCAAGATATGTCTCGCAGTGTTGACAGCTTCTCCCCATAAGTATAGTGCTAACTTTTTATTACTCGGGAGGGTGTGGGCCATTTCTTGTATTGCTATATTTTTCCTCTCCACAATTTCGTTCTGTTGTGGTGTGATTGGGGTTGAGAACTCTTGATGTATCCCATGTTCATCACAAAAAGAAGAGAAATTAGTACTTTCAAATTCTTTCACATGATTACTACGAATACAAGAGATAGATGAATTATTCTCTGTTTGTAGTCTTCTAAACAGTTTCTTTGCAAGGTCGAAAGTTTCAATTTTGTCTCTTAACAAAATGATCTATGTATATCTTGAGTAGTCATATAATATGACCATTATATATTTCTTTCCACCGAGACTCTCAGTCTGAGTAGGATCCATTAAACCCATGTGTAACAGCTCAAGTGGTCTTGAAGTTAGAATATCAACTATCCTTTTGTGCTGTGCCTTGGTATGCTTTCCTTCCTAACAGGCTCCGAGCACTATCTTCTTGTTTTTCAAATTTTTGGACAGTCCACGTACAACTTCCTTTTTAGAGATTTTTTGCATGTCCCTATAATTGATTTGGCCTAGACAGTAGTGCCACAACTCAATCTCATCCAGTTCTACTTTGTGGCAATGCATCATGTTCATAGGAGAAATTCCATAGCAATTGTCAGCAGTTCTGGTGCCTTTCAAGATCCATTTTCCATCAATATTGTAGACTTTGCATTCATCTTTTGAGAACTGCACAGAAAGATGATCATCATAAAATTGACTAATACTTAAAAGATTTGCCTTGAGGCCGTTAACAAAAAGAACATTATGAAGAGTAGGTAAACCAGGAATATCTACACTTCCCTCTCCTTCCACTGTTGACTTACTTCCATCTCCAAAAGTTACTGATCCTCCACTGATGGACTCAATCTTTTTAAATAGTCCTTTATCTCCTGACATATGTTTAGAACAAGCATTGACCAGATACCATATGCTAGTGTCCATAGCTTTGAGTGATTTGTGTGCTACTAGGCATACGGCTTGTTCTTTCTACCCACTTGGTCTTGATATTTGTTTTATTCATATTTTAGGAAAACACAAGTCAAATAGTTCACTAAGTTTTTTATCTAGTGTGTTTATTTGATTACTCAATTTGTCCACTTTAATTTCCAGGTTTGTATCCTACTTGAAAACTTATTTCTATTTCCTTTTTCTTTTCTAAGTCTAAAGCAGTTTGTTCTCATGTGCCCATTTATTCCACAATAATGACAAGTAAGGACAAACATACCTTTGGACTTACTTGGAGAATTCATTATTGACTTACCTTTGTTCATAGGTTTCTTTGAGATATTTTCTATATTACTTCCTTTTACAAAGGTGACACCTTTGGATGTAGACTAGGCAGCGGATGCTTTACAATATGAATTTTTGGAAGTTTTGTATCCCAACCCTGTGCGATCAGAACTATCTCTTTGTACTTTCAATAGTTCATTAAGTTTTTGAGTAGGAGTCCTTTCTTTGACTTCTTGACAAGTCGCTAACTTCTTTTCCAGTACTTCTTTCTGTGTACGTAGTTTTGTAACTTTTGGTGCCTCCACCAGATTGTTTTTCTCATTCTCTACAGAGGTTAGTTTTTGTACAGCTTTTTATTTACCTTTTGAATTTTCACAAATTCTTCACATAAGTCCTTATATACTTCATGTACACTTAATTCATGATCAGCGACTTCTGTGGCAACATCAGAATTAGTATCACAAACAACTACGCTATCGTCATGATATTGTATGCTTATGTCAGTACAATTAGTAACAAAGGCAGAAAAAGCAATAAAAGCAATGTCATTATCAGAGGATGTATCTGAAATTTTAGAGTCATAATCATCACTTAGAGTAGTATTCAAAGCTTTGCCTTTCTCTTAAAATTTGGACATTCCATCTTTATGTGACCAAAACCAGAGCATTCATGACATTGGACTTTATCTTTAAAATCGGTTTTATCTTTATTCCATTTTTCAGATTCATTTCTTTTTGTGAAATTCTTACCCCTTTTCATCTTACCAGAATTCTTGTTATTGAACATGATTTTTTTTAATTTTCTAGCCACAAGGGCTAAATCATCATTACATAGATCTTCATTATCAGACTGATTTTCTTCCTTAGTAGTTTTGAGTGCAATAGACTTACCTTTCTTTTGTTGTGGAAGAGTAGATTCATACGCTTGCAAAGAACCTACTAGTTCTTCTACTCGAATTGTGTCTAAATCCTTGCTTTCTTCTATGGCTGTCACTTTTGGTCGAAATCTCTCAGGTAGGGATCTTAGGATTTTTCTCACAACCCAAGCCTCCTGCACCTTCTCACCGAGATTGTACCTAGAATTAACGATGTTATTTAGTTTAGCATAAAATTCATTAAAAGTCTCATCTTCCAGCATTTTTATCTCCTTAAACTTTGAGGTCAACATCTGTAATTTGAAAATTTTCACCGTTTTGGTCCCTTCATGTGTGGTTTCCAAGATATCTCAGGCATCTTTGGATGTCTCACACATGGAAATGAATTCATTAGAAGAAACTACCATGAAGATGGCATTTAGTCCTTTGTTGTTCGAATTACAGTTGCTTGATTGTTCTTTGGTCCATTCTTCTATAGGTGTTGTGGGCCTTGTCCATCCTGACTCTATGGTTAGCCAGACTTTCTCATCAAGCAACTTTAGAAATGCTCTCATTCTTACCTTCCAGTAGGCATAGTTATCACCATCGAACTGCGGTGGTAATGATAGTGTCGCCATGATCTTCTAGGGGAACAGATCACACTCAGATTGAGTGAAACACCTTCTGATGCCAATTGAAAATACCCAAGTACCCCTGTATTGTAACATTGAGGCAAACCAGAAGCAATTAGTCTGGATTAGTAACCAATATAAAATATTAATAGCATTAACACAATTATTTGGTTACGAAGGGAAACTCTTTGAAGAATTCATCAAAGATAAAACCCTACAAGACAACCAAACCCAGGAAAGCCAATTTTGTCGATTGAGAGTATTACAAGTAAAATATTTACAAAACCTTTGTAACTAGACACATTTACCCAAGACACAAGACCCGCTTGTCTTCTACCGCAGTAGGTAGTTAGAACCTCTGACAATCTCCAATCTTTGTCCTCCCTATTGAAACCTCCAGTTGTTGAACTTGAACACTGCAAACTCCCCCTTGGAGTATGCTTTCACTCAATCTCACAGACTAAGCTTCTTTGGAAAATCCTCCTGTCAAGAATTTTCTCTCACACGATCTCTTGAAGTTCTTCTCAGATCTTCAAGCTCTCAATACTTGTGAATGTGTGCTCANTCGCTTGTCTTCTACCGCAGTAGGTAGTTAGAACCTCTGACAATCTCCAATCTTTGTCCTCCCTATTGAAACCTCCAGTTGTTGAACTTGAACACTGCAAACTCCCCCTTGGAGTATGCTTTCACTCAATCTCACGGACTAAGCTTCTTTGGAAAATCCTCCTGTCAAGAATTTTCTCTCACACGATCTCTTGAAGTTCTTCTCAGATCTTCAAGCTCTCAATACTTGTGAATGTGTGCTCATCAAGTTAATTAAAACCCTTAGCCGACTCCTCTATAAATAGGCAATGTAGTCATTGGTTTGGAGAAGAATTCTGCTGACGGGTTTATCCAAAATCCCAGTCAGATACGTTGCTGACTATATGTGAACATCTCGAATTGGATCACTTCTTCTGGATTATATCGAGTTCAACTCAACTTCAGTTTCTTTAATAAATCTAGCATCTTTATCTCTTCAACTGATTCTTAGACTTGACATATACATAGGACTCTTGTAGACTCTTATCTTATAATATAAACAAGTTTTGATAAGAGTTACAATTCGAATATTTATCCTTATCGGATCACTGCAGTCCTAGAGTCCAATTATGATTACATTTATTTCTAACAGCATACGCATCTAATCCTAACCAAGCATAAATTGCATTTACACATGGGATACTAATTCTATCCTGAAATTAGCTTGCTTTTCACATGCCCACCACAACTCGATCTTAGGCAACTAGAGATCAGGAAGAGATGCCACAAAACATGGAGGGAAGGCTCGCAGAGATGGAAGAAGTAGTAAGGAGGCTCACCACTAAAGTCAAATCGTTGCAGAAGGAATATGAGACTCTTTAGGCAAAGAACGAGCCATCAGGAGAAGACACAATGCCCAATCAGGCTGATAAGGTGGAAATTGAGGCCCACAGCGCTAGCACGGGCAAAGCACCTCAGGAGAATAAGGAGATAAAGAAAATGCATCATGATCTACATAGCCTAATGGACAAATACGAGGAAATGGCCAAGAAGATAGGAGCCTCGTCTTCAATCGATCAACTGCTGACTAACACCAACTTGTCGTATAGCTCGGAGATCATGGCGGTACCACTACTACCAAAATTCAAGGTCCCGTCAATAGATATGTACGACGGTTTCGAGGACCCGATCAAGTACTTGGAAACTTTTAAAACCACATGACTCACCATGGGTTCCCAGGAAAGATTGCATGTAGGGCTTTTCCTTTGATATTAAAAGGAGCAGCCCGAGATTGGTTTGAAGCATTGCAGCCAAGCTCCATCAAGAGTTTTGAGGAATTGGGAAGGCAATTCATTACTCGGTTTATGGCCAACCGATGGCGGAGGCAACCAGCAGCATATTTGTTAATTGTATAGCAAAGGCAAGACAAGAGTTTGAAGGCATATTTGGCGCGATTTAATAAGGAAAGAATGATCATCGACAACCAAGACAAGAAAATCAAGTTGGCCGCACTACATGGGAGAATTTGGCCAAGGAGTCCTTCCATGGCCGAATTGGCCAAGAAAATCCCCTCCACTTTGTGAGAATTTATGGATCAAGCAGATGACTTTGTAAATGCCGAGTAAACGTTGATCGCCCTGATCGACAGGCCAAGGCGAAAAGAGGAGAGCATATCGAAGGAAAGCCCCAAGAGGGGCTGAGAAAGCAGTCTAGCTAAAACCAAGAAAGAGTAAGTATAAGGGGCAATACAGTTGTAACCATGTACACTATTCTAGTGTGCAAAACAACGACAAGGCAAAGGTAACTAGGCGCAATGGACTGCGGGCGGCGGACCCAAAGGTACTATACGTACCATACGGTGAATGGTCATCAAACCGAGGATTGTCACACACTCGAACAAAAAATTGAGGAGATGACGGGTAACGG
>QEOT01000354.1:0-28435 GCA_003123785.1 Pterocarya stenoptera
TCACCAAAATAACCCATTACATTATACTAACACCAAATTTATTGATTAAAAAATACCAGTCTAAAAAAAGAACAAACTAGAAAAGATACATAGCTTATGCCAAATTAAATTGATTTTACCAAAAAAAAAAAGAAACAAATAGAATTAGATAATAGAATAATGGATAATAAACATCATAACATCATTTAAATGGGTAAATGACAACTCTAACATGAAATGTATAATACAACCAGAAAAGGTACCTGTGTCGGATGCACTTATGGTCATACATCCTAATCAACTCTTTAGAAAAGTAATTACCAGCATCCCATTTTAAAAATTTCAAAAACACAGAAGAATGGAACATTTTTAAATTGCATGATGCAGGAGCTTAACCATAGCAGCTTGTCAAGATTCCATTGTTAATTGAAGTCTTATGAATAAGCAAAAGTTAAAAAAAAAAATAGATGTTGGAAATCTCAAAACTCGTCCTGCAAATAGACAAAGGAAATTACCTCAAATCATGAATCAACCTCAGATTTTTTGTCTGTTTTTTTTCTTTGGTAAATGCGGAGGCCCCTACTAAATGCTTCATTGAAAACAATCCTCGTCTGCATTGACCGAATACCAGGTAACCATGAGAGTAATGCCACAGGAACCAAGATAATGACTCCAAAAATTATATCATATAGTCGAGCCACAGAAACAACAGAGTCCCAAAGTATAGTGTGCTGCAAAAGGGGCCGGAATACTTGGGCAATCAATATCATGCCCCACCCTGTGGGGACGAATGCCAACAAACTAGTGAAAATATCGATAAATGTGAAATCGGTGAATTCCAGCAGGGCAATTATCACAAGTATCGCAAGTATAATCACAAGGAACTGGACTAGACGATAGTAAATGTGTTCTTTTGCTGCATATTTATCCCGAGCATATACTATTACCACGTAAATCCCAAAAGCCACGAACACATAGATCCAAGACAACAAGTAAACAGCAATACTGGTAATCCCAGCAGCAATATTTAACTGGTATACTATCCCGTACTGGAAAAAGAAAAACCGAAGGTCTAAGATAATTTCCAGTATCTTTCCCCAAAAGCCAGTCGTCCTAAGATGATCCTGCTCCTCATACCACCATCTTTCCCAGCTCTGTTCAGATTTTGCAAACACGCTGCCATAGTACCAAATCCAGTTCATAAAGTCATCAAAATCATAAACAGTCTGCAACCAATCAAATCCAGAAGGATTAAACACAAATGGGGTCATAATCCATGAGACAACCAGGAACCAACTTGTGATGGTCATGGCTGTGTAAACAAATGTATTTCCAGCTACAGGACTGTGTGATGCATAAACTATCTGTATCAGTCCAAGTTCAATGGCCTTCACAAAATGGCTACGAGCATAGAGTCTATAATTCTCAGCAAAACTTTTATGCTGCACAACAAAACCACGCCCAGTGGCCCGATATTTTGCACCACCATGAAGAATAGTCCGGCCAAAGTAGTGGGCACGCGTTCCCATAGAGAATGTGTAAAAAACAGATGACAGCTGTAGCTGCATTGTCAGGAAATCCCAAATAGCGTTCAGGAACCCATGCTCAAGAGAGTTCTCCACTATCATTGGAAGGGCAGTGAACAGACCAAGTTGGATGATGAACTGCTGGTTCAAGACTGTAACAATTGCTGCATTGCTCTTTGTGTCATCTGCCAAAACAGAATCCTCCAAACCACTAAGAGCCAGATAGAGTCGTCCCCATAGAAATGCATATACAGTAAGAACCACCATCATTGTGTTGAAAAAGAATCCCACAGTAGTGTAAAAGAATGACAGCATCCTGAAGAAGTCCAACCTATGACCCAACCTGTAGACATCTCTGCTGAGAACTTGCTCGCCATTTCCGCTAGCAACCTTGGCCTCAAACATGGATACTTGATTCAACCCGACATCCCTTCCCTTGCCAACCTGGATATATTCATGGTGGGTAACATTGCCTCCACGCAACGTGCAATTAAACCCAGCAAAAATGTCCTCACTGATGTTAATCACTCTGGAAGCTTTACTGATGCCACCACGAGTCAAGAACCAAAACCTGTCAAAAACATCTGGATGGCCATAATGCATTCTAACTTTCAAAGGGTTTGCCAAAACGCGCTGTCCCAAAGTGACAAAACTCGTTTCCTGAGCAGACATAAACCAAGCAAGTGATGAAACAGAACCAGTAAAAATGTGCTCCCTAACTCCCAATATAGTAGTCTTCCGGATGCCATAATTGCGCCTGAATTCTTCCAATAGATTACGCATTTTGAGAGCCTCCTCAAAATAGTTGTCTTGATTCATATCAATAGTCTGAACAGCATCACCACGGGTGAAGATGATGGCATGATTTTGATTCTCCGGCTTTCCCTCTCCAAGCTTTAAGGGACCAGGCAACTTTATCCGGTAGATTTCCACTTCCTCCTGCAATTGGGGATCGTACTTCACAAGGACAGAGTAGTACTCCTTCCCGTCTCTCCCGGTGGAAACCTCATCGACATAGGCAACTCGAAGGGCCTCGTTGTCTTTCATAAGAGACAAGATTTCGTCAGCATGAGGATCTTTTTTTGCCTTTTGAGTCCCATATATCTGGCAGGCAACCACGTAAGTGAACTTCATCAAAGCAGTCCCATACTCATGTCCTTTAAATAACAAATTGACTGAACAGCTTGTTCTACCCAAACTCCTGGAGGATAGTGACCTTTCCAAGCCGTAACCATCCAACTCATCTCGCCTCATTGAACCAAGTTCTCGTGATCCTTCCCGGATGTCCATCTCTGATGCAGAATCTAGAAATGCCAGCATCTTAAGGGCCCGATAGTAATACATCATTCCCCTTACAGTGCGGGCAAGTGTCTGACCTCTGTATGATGCCCAAAGCCTAAGATCTCTTAGCCTCGTTGTCCATAATTCTTCCTCTTTCACCATTCCTTCTCGGCGCATCCTCTCTATAAAATTTGTCCACTCATCAGCATAAATTGTCTGCAAATAGTACATGATAGAAACCCCATCTTCGTTCTCCGTTCTAAGTTGTTCCTTACCAAAGAGTACTTCTTCACTGTAGTAAGGGGTCAAAACACTGAAGGCCATCATTTTCTCAACTTGGGGTGCATGGGGCATGTTCATGAAAAGGGAGTTACTGAAGAAGGCAATTCGGCGTCTTGCCTCAAGATTAACTGGGATATTGTGCATCGAGTCCCGAGAGGTAAGAATTGTGTGCAACCGCCGAACCTGCCGATAGAAAGTCTCGTTACTGGGATCAGGCAAGTTGACAGCATTCTCAAAAAGCAGCCCCTGAGTGGAACCTGGACTATGGGGAGCCAAACCATCCTCCCTCAGCTCTTCAATGCTCTTCTTCTCCTTGAAAAGATCCCGTTTAGCAATCTCATATAGGGCCTGCAGTGTATTCACCACCTGGCTAGTATCTTTCTTAGGCTTGTTCAATAGCTGAACAAGTTTGATCAGCTGGGCATGGAGCTGTGGTAGTACGGTCATATTAAATGTCTTAGTAAACCTCTCAATCTGAATAGAGTGATCGATCTCTTGAAAGAATATGGTCATAATGGAATGCTCTTTAGTGTTGCTTTTGATAATCTCAAACAACAAGTGCCTGATACAGTTAAAAGCTTCAATCACAGCACAACGCCTGTACTCATTCTTGCTTATCTTATACCAGATCCGCTTATCAGAATCATCTACCAACTCTTTCGCCTGACTGAGTGCAAGCAGCAGTTCATTACAGAGAAGGATACAAGGCCAGCGGATGACCCTGACATTCCAAGAATTCTGGGGCAGCTCCAACAGCTCATGCTCATGGTCAGAGATGATATCTTCTTCCCTGAATATCGAAATGATTTCATTCCATATCAAAGCAAACTTATTTGCCTCAACCTGGTTGGATTCAAGCTTCTTATGTCGACCAAGCCCATATCTCAGTCTCAACCGATGCGTGGCATCCTCAATTTTATTCCAAATATTCATCATATTCCTCATACACCTGATCCCCCTTGAAGCTAACAGCTGCTCCTCTGGCATGAGATTGAATTGAATGGCACTTGCAAAGAACTGGAACCTCAGCCTCAATTGTTCAATATTTCGAATCTCGCCTAAGTGCTGAAACAACCCCACTGCTGCCCCAACAAAAGACGAGTAGATTGAGTACCAAATCTGAATATCCATGAGGTACATCAAAATAACAGGAAACCACAATAGCCCAACTGCTAATCTGTTGCTATTTTTGAACAGCTGATACCATTGATAATGCACATCTGTTTGTTTCAACATTTCTTTTGATGGGGCAATCATCGGTTTGATCTGCAAAAAGTAACTAAAACAAAATTTCGTAGCAAGCACTAAAACCCAGAACAGAGTGTACTTAATGTTATCCACGAGACCCTCGCTCAACCCACGACCCACAAAAGTCCTGCTCTGAAACCACCATGACAACATATAAAAGATCCTCCAGTTTGTCTCCTCAAGAAAATTCCTGAACCACGGAATTATATACAGTGCCACTGCCAGAAGCTCCGGCAACACAAAAACCAGCGCCACCGCAAGAAAAGTCACGACTCTTCTATCTGCCTCAGGGGACCAATCCCTATCAGCGTTCCTCTGCGACCATATCCTGCCATAAAACACCCCGAAAACCACAATCCATATGGCAGCAACCACGCTCTTCATCACCACCCTCACCCCAAGCCCCAATGTCTCCCTTGAGACCAAATTATACTGCATCTGGGCGTCCAACAAGGACTTCAAGAACCTCAACCCACTCCACGTGAAAAACACAGTCAAAACACGCACCTGCACATACCTGCTCTTCCATGCCTGCCATGGATAGTCCTTCCCCTCCCATGCAACAATAATAGCCGCCTGCAAAAACAACACCAGCATCACCCATAACCTATCGAAACTCCTAAACAAGTTCCAAAACGACCTCTGCTCCACGAAGCCGGTCTTCCCCACATGTCTCCCCACTCTACCAGTAGTCACGAAGAAAGTACTGTCTAACTTGATCGGCCACTGGAGCTTCTGAAAACACCGTTTACTCCAAAAATACTCGTTGATATCATCGTAGTTTCGCCACTCACTGTGAGGCGCAGTTCCGTTCTTACTACTCTCAACCTCGGCCCTAATCGTCTCGTAAATCGGTTTCACAACGCAGTTCAAGAACGCGTTCTCGCCCGAAATCGAGGGCATCACCGGTTGACCCGTGTTCTCGTCTATGTAACCCTCCAGAATCTTGTTCAGTTCCATGGCCATGTTATGGAAAATAAAGCAAATGCATTCGGGGACGAAGCGGAGATTGGCGGACTCACCCCAGACGAGGAGGTAGAGAGAGACGTAGAGGAGCTCGCGGCGGTGTACGGAGGCGGGCTGAGTGCGATCGGAGATCCTGACGTTGGATTTCTTGCCGAGGTAGGAGCACCAGGAGGTATAGTTGCGGAGGAGTTTCCGGCGGAACTTACGCAAAACGGCGGCGTCGAGGGCGTCGATGTTGTCGGGGGGATGGGAAAGGCGCATCTGGGCGTTGGCGAGATGGAGGACCAGGTGCTCGCGCTGGTTCCGAACGTTGTCGGTCTGGAAACCAAAGAAGATGGCGAGCCAGTCGAGGAGGTCCATTTGCGGCTCCCATCGGGAGTAAGGGGGCTTGCGGAGATCCCCAACTGCTAGCAGCGCGGTGGTGACGGCGCCGACCTCCGGGAACCGGAGGTTGTGGATGGGGATGATATTGTAGGGCTCGAATTCAGAAGGGAGACTCATGGCATGGGGTCAGTTCCGGAAATGGTGGGTTCTGGAAGAGAGAGAGAGAGTCGGAGTGGAGAAAGCGCAGGGCGGAACGGCAGAAGGTGAAAGGGAAAGGCTCTGTATACTGTGTAGTAGAAGATGACTGGAACTTATAGAACACATGCAGCAGTTTATCTAGCTTTGAAGACTTTTTACGATGAGCAGCAGTAGTAAGATTATGCTACTATTTGGAAAATTGCATGCAGAAAATTGTCGATAATGGCGGCATAAAAGTGGAATCAAGTGAAAAGAAAAGGTGCAAAAATAATCCAAGATTATTAATAAATTTGTGTAAAAAGTAAAAAATAATTATGTATGCATTATTTTTCTTCTTTGAAAAGAGGCTCTTCCAATCTTCTTCGAGCATCACAACGCAAAACTCGAATTATAAATATTTTTATAATTTTTATAATATAATATTGCCAAGTTGAAGCCGTGCATAAACAGTAACAAGGCTTGACTTTTTCCGGCGTTTTTTTGGATATTTGCTGTATTCTAGCCGTACAATACAATAAGACCAAATGTCAGATCTACTTTTATTTCTAGCCGTACAGAATAAGAATCGAACAGAATGTTTTTTCCAACAATTTCACAGACTCAATTAAGTAGTCGCATTAACAAATTAAGACTACCAGGGTGTTGGCTTGCTAATACGAAATCTATTTCATTTGAGAGCAGTGCTAGTGGTTTATATATGTATTTTTATATGTAAAATTATCTTTTTTAAAAGATAAGTTTACATATAATGAAAAATTTTTACATTAATTTATGTATCTTTAAATCAAATAATAATAATAATTTTTTTTTATTTTTTTTTTAAATTATTTTTTTATATATATTTTATCATTAGCATCCACTTTATATTATCAATTTAATACAAATTTTATGTATCAAAATCATCTTAATATAAATTTTATAAAGTTGATTTTAATGGGTAAAAGAGAAAAAAATAATAAAATAATATTTAAAAAATGAATAGTATTTTTTTAAATTTGAAGAAGCACTATTTATAGCTATGTAAAAATTTAAAAATATATAAGTTAATATAGATGAATTTAAAGACATATTATTTAAATTTAAAAATAAAGATAAAAATAAAAAAATCGATACCAATGCTCTGACCAGGTGATCGAGTCTTTCTTTAAAAATATATTATTTTTAATGAAAGTCAGACAAGGATTTTTAAAACATTATTATTTCATGTTCTTTTTTTCTTTTACTTTCGTCTTTTTTTTCATTTATTTTTTCAAAGTGGCAGGTTGATGTGGCGGCGACTCTCCGCTGTTGCAAATAGCGACTGCACATAGAAGAGAATTATAAAACCTTCCAAGTATGCTAATCTACGCGTTTGACGTCATAGACTGAAAAGAAATGGAAAACCGTCCAAAGATGTTGAAACAAAGTATAATCTTACCTACATTTTAAGAAAGAGATTTGAAACATTCTAGCGTGAAGAACGCGAGGAGAAAACTTTGAGAAAAAAATATTAGAAAATTTCCCTAGTCTTTGTCTCGTATTGACTTTATACCCATCTAGATGGAGACGCTCGATATTTTTCTATAATAGCTCTTCTACGTACAGTCGCTATTTGTAAGAGGAGTCTATTTTGAAAAAATAAATGGAAAAAAAAAACATATGAAAGAAAGAAAAGTTACAAATAAGTCTTTTTTATGCTTTTTCTCTCTCTCTCTTTTTGAAAAGAAAAAAAAAAAAGCTGATTGAGCTTTTCGTCTTCATCTTCGTAGGTCTCCTTTCTCTCTCACTATAACAAAAAAGAGATTTTGGGACGATTTTGTTTTAGAACGAATTGAAAATCGTCTCAAAAAGTGAAATTTAGGAATGAATTTTATATTTCGTCCCAAAAAGACGAACAGTGATGAGTCATCATTCGAAGGGTTAATTTTTTGCATTCGAATGGAAATTTTGGCGCTTTAAATACATCGTTATAGCGGGAAATTGCTACACTGTTCGAACGTACACTTTTACTGTTCAACTGTGAATCATCATTGTTTGAACGAAATTGTTAGGGTTTGAACAGTGAGCATATGTTTATATTTTTTAGAGAATTATATTTATATTAACTAGTAATTATAAGAAATTTATCAATTAAATAATATGAATAATATAAATCAATAATTAGTTCAGGAAATATAAAATAAGACTAATTCATAATTAAATACTAAATTTGCAAAACATTAAATATTGTTCATTCTAAAAACAAAACAAGAATAAATAAAAGATAGAAAATACTAAAACCCCATGTCTTTGTACACTTCCTCGACTGCAGCTAGGCGTTCCGCTATCTGTGTCAGTTGAGTACTAATGGTGACCTGAGTCGCTGACATGGCATTAAGCTCCGTACGTAAGTCAGAGGTGCTACCAATAATCTCAGTACGAAACTCAGACACAGCAGAACGGACCTCCATACGCACTGCAGCGATCAACGCTGATGTCTGTCTGCTGATCGCTGCATGCACGATCTCGGCCATGTCCTCATGAGTAGTGCTGTATACTGATGCCTCGGCCTGTACTCCATGATCTCCTGATTGTGCATCTCTCTGAGGATCAACCGGGTCTGGATGTTGTCCACGAAGACGCAGTCTCAAGTGTCCCGTGCTGCGTGAGAGGGTGGTACTATTGATCAGTCCCATCGGCTACAGTTTACGCTCGACAATATCAGGCACAACAGTGGCAAATAACAAAAATCGGGTGATCAGGATCCCAAATGGTAGTATATCCGTCAAAATGTACCAAGACTCTGATCGAATCATATCGAATATATACCTCACCAGATCGATAAGAATGCCACGAGCAACCCATATCATAAATTTCGTCCGATCAAAGTCAACCTCTGTCTTGTGTTGCTGAGGGTCAATGTTGTTGGCGATTATCAAATTCAGGATCTTGAAGAACGGAGATAAATCTGCCTATTTGATGCTCTTCGTCCCGTCATACATGGGAGCATCTGGACCAACAACTAAATCCCTCACTTCATGATCAACAAGGGCATCGACCTCATCTACATAAACTGGTGCCTCCTCCTCAGCTGTCTCCGCCTCAACTGAAGGATCAGACTCTCTAGGCATCACGTTCGGATATGCATCTGGCAGCCTAAGAATATCAAGATGCTCGTGAAAATACAACTGTAACTCCTCGAACAGAGATGCTATATGCCTCTTCGTCATCTGGGCTGGCACCACCGAGCTTTCTATAGAACTCAGAAACAATGTCAATATAGGAGATAGTTTCCCATGATTCCTCCGCATCTAAGATAGGTCCCTAATCACGATCGCTGAAGATTGATGGCAGGGAATGACCCTCCCAGACAAGACTATGGAAGTCAGATAGCTTCACATGTCGCTCTAGTGAAACAGTCCTCTCCCTGGTTGGACTGATACTAGTCTCTGTAGTATTGCGTCACTTATGTCCCGTCCTAAAAGAAGACACTATAATGACATCCTAGAAGAAGACATTATAATGAATCTGAAATTTACAATTAATTAAGAGCTTATCAATACAACAATAATAATAAAAATATTTAACAAAATTTGATAAAATTTCCTATTAATTTAATTATAATATAAGATAAATTTATTTATACCGTTAGAACGTATAAAATAGTGTTCGAACGATATACAAAGCTGTTTGGGTTAACCTGTTCGAACGAGTTATAACTAATTAATTTAATTAGCTATAAGCATTCGAACGGCCTACCAAACGTTCAAAAGGTATGCGAATCGTCCAGGGAGACGACGCCGAGTCGACTCAGCCATTGAAATCCATCGAATTGAAAGATTCCATGGATTTTTCAACAAAAAAACATAAATAAACTTAAATAAACATTTCTCCTGTAACACCATGTATTTTAGTGAATCTTAATGAAGGATTATTTTAATTAATTTAATGATTGATTCTCTAGTTTTAGAATTTTGGGAGTTTTAGAATATTATTTTATAATATTTTAAGTTTTGAAAATTATTTTATTAAGCTTCCTTGTTAATTATTGTTTTGGATTTAAATTGATCTTTAATTTAAATTGACTTGTTTATGGGTTTTAAAATTATTATTATTTTATTTAAAGTATTTCACTGCGTTTGATTTATTTTAATTAGTATTCTGCAATTTAATTAATTTTTATTTTAAAGAATGTTATTGTTGGAGTTTAATATTTTATTTAATTAGTTTTAAGTTTAAACTGATTTATTTAATTTACTGTTTTAAAAATAATATTTTTGAGGATCAGTTGTGACTCGAAAGTTGTGAGGATTGGACCTCATTTCTTTTCCCCATCTTTTCTTTTCCTCTTTTCTTTTTCTCTTCATTTTCTTTTCCTTTTCTTCTTTTCCTTCTCTCTTCCCCGTTCGGACCGCCTAGCTCGCACACCATCTCTCTCTCTTTCCTCTCTCACGTGCAAATCGGTTCACCCTTACCATCGCCGTTGCCGGCTGCCGTGGTCGACACCGCTAGTGCCTTCGGTCCCTTAGCCACCGGCAACCTCACCCATAAATTTTCAGGCCGGCTAACGCCGCCATTAGCCGCCAGTAACCGTGCGAAGCCATAGGCTTCTCTTCGCCGTTCCACCGCCGTCCGGCCACCATTGGCCACAATTTCTTCACCACTTCATCACCGGCACCTTGTCGTCCTAACCGACCCATTTTTTGCCCCGATCCGTCGCCGGAGCTGCCCCTACAAACACCCTCTCCGATTTGTACTTCGTGGCCTTAAACCGCCATTTCGGCCACCACCCGCAGCCAACCTTCGGTACCATTAGCTTCACCGACCTCATTAGGCCTACCCTATCAATTTCAAGTCTTCGTTTGACTCTGTTGGAATTTGAGTTTACAGTGTATTCGACCACAATGTTTTTACACTATGGAGTTGCTGTTTTGGTGCTTCCAGTTCCTCCGGGATCCTCCTAAATTATTATCAAGCGCTGTAAGTATTTCTCCAAAAGAATTTTAAGACTTTAATATATTTTTGCACTAACTTGTTTTATAAACTATGTTTTGGTTATCTGTTTAATATACTGAGTGTCGTCCCCTGGAGCTTTTGCCCGGGACTTGGACAGGATGGTAGTGCTCTTGATCCGACTCCGTGACTCCTCGGGCTGGCGGGGGTCAAAGGATGCCTGGCTATGTACGCGGTGGGCGCGGAACTAGGCATCATTCATGTATCACTTGCACGGTTGTTACCCATGGGGTGAAGATGGGAAGCCAGAGTATGTGGATGGTCCCTAGGGGAGGCCATGGTGCATACGGTTAAAATTGAAATTAATTTAATTATTCCTGGATCGTTATTTTGTGCCAAATGGTGATTTTTGGCTTGTGTGGAAAAATTATGATTTTCGAGAAATGGTATTTTTCTCGGGTTTTACGTTTGGGCATCATAGGCAAGCATAGCGTTAGTTGTTTTAATATATTTATTGTCTTAGATCATTTTGGATTTTACTTACCTGCGGTACCATCTTTTTGGTACTGTAGATTTTGATGCAGATTTTGATGAGGCTGAGCCCGAGGATACGGCTCCGCCTGAGGAGTAGGGACATTGGCTATATTGTGTATTTGAAGATTATTGCCGCTTATGCTTATTGTATTTTATTTGATTTGATGTTGTTTTGTAACAAAAATTGTATTATGCTGACATGTGGATTTTCAGTACTTTGGTATTGTATTAAACTCTGGTACTTAATTATTTGACTTAACCTTTCCGCTGCATATTATTTGTTGTACACGTGTTGCATTGCACACACTCAGCACATGTCGGTGGGGTGCGTGACCGTGTCCGGTGTCCCGATTTCCATGTGTGTCTGTACATGGAAGTTGGGGGCGCCACATCTCCAATAGATTTAAGTAAATCTACAGTGAGTATTGATGGAGAATTTGATTTATCTTAATTTAAACAAATGATCCATCAAAAACTTAAATTTAAACAGTAAAATAGTTAGAAAAAGAGGGTACCGGTGCTTAGAGTTGGAGGCTACGACTAGGTACTGTTCACGGCGGCAACAGCGGCGTTAAATAGCGGAGATAGAGGTTTTGTGAGCAGTTTGGGATTTTGAGAGAGAGTTTGGTGTCCGTGAAAATGGGCGTCGGGGACAATTTATGTATACAATACCGTTCAAACGGTTAGTTAATGCGTTCGAACGATATTATAATATAGTTAATATATATTATTATGTACAATATACTATATATTATATATTGTAATTTATGTTATTATGTATATTATAATATATAGTATTATATATATATGTATATATATGTTATTGATAGCATATTATAATATATAGTTATTATATTTAATATACTATATATATAATATACTATGAGTTATATGATATAGTATCAATACTATATTTTATACTAGTATATATGTTATAACATTATATAAATATTTTGGTGAACATATATACATAATTAGTATATATATATATGATACTATAATTAATAAATACTATAATTAGTTTATATTAACGGTATATTAATATCTATATAGTACCATATATTTGATTCATATATTATAATATATGTGAGTATATATTATAATATATTATTATATATATACATGTTATTAATGGCATATTATAATATATAGTTATTATATTTAATATACTATATATATAATATACTATGGAAATTATGTAACGCTCCCCCCGGAAAGCTCCCGAACTCTCCCCCCTAAACTTACTCACCATCAAGATTAGCCAGAGGGGGTGGGAGCTTAGGCTCCTCCCCCCTCACCCATGCTCCTTTGCCATCTGCATTTCCATTTAGTGTAGTTTTAGTTTAATTTCTGTGTCTTTTCAGGCCAGCCAAAGGGAAAGCGGTGTTCGTGACTTTCTGGCACTCAGCAGACAACATGCGCCCCACCAGGAGATTACCATGCCGCCGATCTGCAAAACCTCCAAATGCGGCCTCCATCGGAGTGGCGCGTAGCCCGCATGCGCGGGTCAAAGAATTCGAAGTTCGCCAGCGCGTGAGCCCCACGCGCCACCAAGGAACAGTCTGCCACTGCAAAGCGCGGCCATTCCCAACTCGGCACCTCTGGTTCTTCCAAGCTCGACCGTCGGTTTCTCCTCCAACTGTCTTTTCGTGCTCTGATTTTCTGCTTACAGTGTTTTCACATTGTAATTTTCTTTATGTCTTGTATTTACTTTCTAGTAAATAAAAATCCAAAAATGTAACGCCATTAGGACCTAGGTCCGAATGGTTTTTGTGTCCCCGCTTCGCGATGGCGGAGAAGATGGGGTTTCCAACTCCATATCCCGCTTAGTCGGGTATGGAGGTTTGTTTGTTGTGTTATTGTTACCTCTATCTTAGATAGAGGGGTGCTGTCTCTCAGACTTCTGTCTGTAGAGATTGCCGTCTGGACTAGACCAAGCCAGCTGCGAAAGTGTGCTGGGAAACTATTATCGTCTGTAATTGACTTTTTTAAGTCAACTTTGTAAGTCCCCTTTCATGAATGGAACAAGATCCTCTTTTATCAAAATATATATATATATAATATACTATGAGTTATATGATATAATATCAATACTATATTATATTCTAGTATATATGTTATAACATTATATAAATATTTTGGTGAACATATATATATAATTAGTATATATATATGATACTATAATTACTAAATACTATAATTAGTTTATATTAGCGGTATATTAATATCTATATAGTACTATATATTATAGTTACTTATATGATATATATAGTTAATAATATATATTGTATTTTACTTTACTATACTATAATAAATATGATATTATAGTCTAATTAGATGACACTATATATGATACAATATATATGTTATCTATAGTCTAATATATTAACATAATATATTTTAGTTATGGTCCAATTAGAGGACACTTATATATATGCTAGCTAGTACTATAGAAGAGACAATATGACGATACTATATATATGTTATTACTATGTTACTAGACTATAGTATCATTTAATATGTCTATATATATTAATGTTGTTATTTTATTTAATAGTATAGTGTAAAAAAAAATATTTTTAAACATTTAGCAAACCGTTCAAACGGTAAATATTAAGAGTTCAAACGTTTATGACTGAGAGCAGGAATGCATCATTTCACATTCGAATGTACTAATTAAGTGTTCGAACGTGAAACTTTAGGAGGGAAATTTTTCCCGCCTTGTCGTTTCACGTTCGAACGGTAAACTTTATTGAAATATACGACAGAATCTCAGAATTTTCCCTCTCCTCCTGCACTCTCAGTCCCTCACGAACAATGCCGAGCCTTTCTCCCTCAATCCAGCCCTAAATACTACTACTTTTCATTTCACTCAAGTATTTTCGGATTAATACGTTATTTCTACTGCTTTTTGGGGAACTCTTTCTCGGTTCTAAGTTTTTATCTCTTCTTGGATTTTCATCTAAGGTATGTTTTTTATAATCTGCTTTTTATAAGTTTTTATCTACATTTTAATCTCCATCTTGAAAATTTGAGGGTTCCTTGATATTGTTGTTTGTTGGCATGTTGTTATTATACAGGTTATAGTTTGTTTGTTGTTGATATATTTGCATTTTTCATTATTGAAGACAACTGAAAATCTCAAATTAACACGTTCGAACAGTTTGAGATCACCGTTCGAACGTGTATGTTATTTTCGAACGGTAGGTTTAACACCGTTTGAACGGGAACTTACAATACATAATAATATTGAAATAGTTAATTCTAAATATTATAAAATTTGTATATTAATTAAAATACTACATAATCTTTAAATTAAAATACAAATAGCTAAGATTTAATAATATTGAAATGGTGATGTCTAAATACTACGAGATTTTAATTTTAATTAAAATACTACATAATCTTTAAATTTTAATAAATATAGCTAAGATCTAATAATATTGAAATAGTTAATTCTAAATATTATAAAATTTTTATGTTAATTAAAATACTAGATAATCTTTAAATTAAAATACAAATAGCTAAGATTTAATAATATTGAAATAGTTATGTCTAAATACTATAAAATTTGTAGTTTAATTAAAATACTACATAATCTTTAAATTTTAATAATTATAGCTAAGATTTAATAATATTGAAATAGTTAATTCTAAATACTATGAAATTTGTAGTTTAATTAAAATACTACATAATCTTTAAATTTTAATAAATATAACTAAGCTTTAATAATATTGAAATAGTTAATTCTAAATACTATGAAATTTGTAGTTTAATTAAAATACTACATAATCTTTAAATTTTAATAAATATAGCTAAGCTTTAATAATATTGAAATAGTTAATTCTAAATACTATGAAATTTGTATTTTAATTAAAATACTACATAATCTTGGAAAATTCTAATAAATATAGTTAAGATTTAATAATATTGATGTTGTTGTTGTATTGTTGTATAAATAATATGTTCTTATTGTTTGACATATGTTAACATATATTGTATTATTTATATTTCATCAAAATAATCTTTAAAGCCGTTCGAGAGTTATCAATTTGGATGAATGCTTGATTGATAACTCTTGAATTGTCCAGAGTGGACAGTTTGGGATTGTAAGATCATTCTCGCAAACTATCGAACTATATCTGTTATCGTCTAACATTACAATTTCGGTCACGGTGCAACGATGTGTTAATCATCAGTGCACACAACCAAACGAGCATATTTGGAAAACTATGGAGAGATGCTGCTGAAATTTTTTTGGACGTGACAGATAATGGATCATAGGTTGGCGACTATGATCTTATAATCCCGAATGGGATAGGACCAACTACCCAGTGAAAGGTGACATACTCTTTGATTGATATATGATACATACATAATCCCAATTGATGCATACGTGACTGTTTGTAATGAATATAGTCGGTATGGATAAGAGTTGGATGCAAGTTAACAATCGATTGGGTCAGAACTACGATGTATATACTGAAGAAGTTAAGAAATTCTTGGAGTTCGCATTGGGTGCATGCGATTGTGATGGGCGTATTAGATGCCCATGCAGAGAATGCAGGAATTTGCGTTCTCATAAGATAGACTTGGTGAGAGAGCATATGTTTGTCAAAGGTATTGACAAGGGTTATACTGATTGGGTCTTACACAGCGAACCATATCCAACTTCATATGAGGCTCTACGTGAAGAAGATGAGATTGATGAAGATGTACAACCAAAGGTTGTTGGAGATGAATATGATGAGGATATGGAGCAAATGTTAGGTGACATCGGTGCAGGAATGTTTATGGATAAAGGTGAAGCGGACACATCAAGTTCAAATGATGGGGGCCATATCCAGGATGTAAAAGACATAGTAAGCTATCATTTATCGTAAGATTGCTTCACATAAAATCAATGTGTCGATTATTTACTAAGGCTGTGAATATGTTACTTGAGCTGTTTAAAGAGGCACTGCCGATAGGCAATACTTTACCTCGTAACTTCTATGAAGCAAAAAAGTTGAAACGAGGACTTGGATTTTATTACAACGTAATACATGCATGTAAGAATGATTGCATATTATTTTGGCGAGAGAATGAGCAGTTGAACGAGTACCCTATATGCTACGAATCAAGATGGACATCGGACAAGCAAAATGTGCCGCAAAGGTCGTACGCCACTTTCATTTAATACCTAGATTACAACGATTATTTATGTCATGCACAACGATTGTTGACATGACATGGCACTCATCAGATAGAGTAAGGAACGATGATATTTTGTCACATCCTGCTGACTCTCAAGTGTGGAAGCAATTTGGGTTGGCAACAGATAGATTTAATCCTTTGGAAACATGACTAGTAGTCATAGTACTTAGCCAGTTGTACTTATGCTGTATAATCTACCACTGTGGAAGTGTATGAAAGATCCATATTTCATGATAAGTTTGCTCATTCCAGGTCCTAGATCACCGGAAAATAATATAGACATACACTTACAGCCATTAATTGCAGAATTGAAAGATTTGTTGGAGAATGGGGTTGTCACATTTGATTCATCAACAGGCAACCTATGACCATAGATGGCGTGGAAATTCTAGAATGTTTGATGGAACTATTGAATGGGGCCAACCTCCACCATATTTGTCTGGCGAAGATGTACTTGCACAATTTATAGATATTGATTGTAATGAATTTAGTAAAAAATAACAAAAGAAAAAACGAGCTACGAATGAGTTGAATTGGACCATGAAGAATATATTTTTTGAAAACCTGTACTGGTCAAAGTTAAAATTGCGGCATAGTCTTGATGTTATGCATATTGAAAAACAAATGATACATTAAACTCAAGGAAGGATCTAAAGCAGTTAGGAATAAGATCGAAACTGCAATTGCAAGAAAATGGTTCATCTGTCTACATGCCGATTGGGTGGTATACATTGTCAAGGAACGAAAGGGCTACATTTTGTGAATGGCTAATGAATATTAAATTACCGGATGGTTATACATTGAATCTAGTAAGGAGTGTGAGAACAAATGATTGGAAAATAACTGGATTAAAAAGTCATTATTGTCATGTCTTCTTACAGCGTATCTTGCCTATTGGTATTCGTGGGTACTTGACGAGAGACGTGCGCGTAGCTTTAACTGAGTTGGGTGTATTTTTTAAAGACTTATGTGCTAGGATGTTGAATGTGAAAGCTTTGGATCGAATGGAACGAGAAATTGCCATAATATTGTGTAAGCTAGAAAGTATTTACCCACCGTCACTCTTCAACGTCATGGTTCACCTAGCAGTTCGTTTGCCGCGTGAGGCTCGACTTGCAAGACCAGTTCAATATAGATGGATGTATCCCATTGAACGGTTTCTTGAAAATTTGAAACTTACAGTGGGTAACAAGGCCCGCCCATAATGATCAATTGCAGAAGCATATATTGACGATGAGTGGTATACATTCTGTTCCAAATATTTCCATGGAGTTGACACTAGGTTTGATCGACCAGAAAGAAACTTTGACGTTGACCGAGCAAGACAGCGGAATGTTCTGTGTTTTCTCAGCAAGTACGTCCAATTGGTACTATGCGTGATTATGACTTGTGTGAAAGAGAGTTCGAGAAAGCTCAGTGGTATGTGCTTAACAATTGCCCTAAAATAGAGAACTACTTGAAGTAAGTTATAACTTTTTTTTAAAGTAAATTCGCTCATTTACTTTAAAAAAATTTCAAGAATATAAAAGATTTTGTGATAATTATCAATTTCAGTAATCATATTAATTATGCTAAAGAAACTAGGAGTAAATGATATAAACTAGAAGCATGAAGAGGAGTTCCCGAGATGGTTTGAAGAACAAGTAATGACATTACATATGCTTTACTCTATAACCAATAAAAAAATATTGATATAAATTTTGATATAATATATACTTTATTCAATATGTATTTCTGCATGTATTTCTCGAGAAAGTAGGTATTACACAAAGGATCGAGATTGTTATAGAAAAACCCAGAATAGTGGTGTCCTAATTGAAGGGAGTCATGATGGAGAAAACATTGATTTCTATGGGGTTATTATCGATATAATTAGAATGAAATATTTGGGGGAGCTTGCGGTATATCTATTTAAGTGTGATTGGTGGGATTTAAGCAATCCTCGAACTGGCGTCAGTGAAGATGAATATTTTTTTAGTGTTAATATATCAAAAAAATGGTATGGAGATGATCATTTTATTTTGGCTTCTCAAGCAACTCAAGTATTTTACTTAGATGATCCGGAGTTAGGACATCAATGGCGAGTAGTACAAAAATATTTTCCAAGAAATATATATGATGTTATCCCTCAGGCTGAAGGATAAGATGAAGAAGGTGATGATCCCTCTACTAAAGAAGCATATCAAGAGAGTCAACCCACCTTAAATTTGTTTGTGGATTTGAGCCAGTACGAGATGATTCGATTAAATAGAAAAGATATTGAAACTGAAATTGTTGATACGATAACTAAGGAAAATGTTGAATCATCTGAAGTATCTACAGATGATGAGAGCGAATTGTCAAATGAAACTGATACAGATAACGATTGACCAATTATGTGTTAACATTACACTTGATGACAAATATTTTACTTATTGAATGTATTAGTAGTTTGAAATTATGCCACCAAAGAGGAAGGAAGTTCGTAACCCATCTTCATCTGTTTCTAACTCTCATTCAGACTCACCATTAGAGATTGACTCTATAGAACAAGGTAAAAATCTAATACTCATAAAAGTTATTAATTAAGGTAGTATGATAGACATATAATAGAGATTGATTACAATGTTATATTTTATAGAGTCCATAGTACAATCTCGTCAAGCTCGAGGCACCACTAAAGGCGTGATGTTGGAAAAATATTACAAGGTGGGTAAGATCAAGGTTAACATTCCTGACGAACATACCGGAGGCAAAGGACAACCAGCAGTTTGGCTTGCATAGCATGTGAGTGCTCTTACATGAATTTATGCACTTTTGGCAATGACTTCATGGAAGAAAGTCCTTCAAGATGTTAAAGAGTTTATCAAGAAGCGTTATTTGGTAATATTTAAAACATTGATTTAGTAGAATAAATTTCTATATTTTACTTAAATTTAGAATATTATAAATGAAAATATGTTTGTGACTATTTTTTTCAAGGATGATTTTGAATTAAATTTTGGTCGGAGAGATGAGCATAAGATTGTAGAAGAGCTTAAGAGTAATTCATTCTGTAAATATAAGGTGATGTGTCATGAGCATTATAATAAGTTTGAGAACAAGGAAGATGCACGCCAACATCCATTTCAAGATGTCCGACATTCTGAGTGGGAAAAACTTTGTGACATGTTTGAAAATCCATCATATCAGGCATAATTAAATTAATTATTTTTCTTGTCTTATTTGTTATTTTGCTTCATAATATTTTCAATTTTTTATAGGAGCAAAGTTCTATAAAAAAAAAAATAGATCAAAATTGAAGATTAATCATCATGCAAGTTCAAGATCTTTCCATCACTTTTCTAAGAAATTGGTATTGTTATTTTTTTTATTGGATATAGTTAATTGTTTGGATGAATCATAATGACTTTATATCTTAACACATATTAATTGTAGCAAGATTCAGATACCAATTATGATCAGACAAAATTATATGTTGCATCGTACACTGATCGTAATAGAGAGTGGACTCATCCTGATGCCCGTAAAAATTATGTAAGTATTATAATCTTAATTAAATATATTATAATATTTATGACGATATTAATTCTTTATTCTATATATGTCTAGGATAAAATGGTTGCCCTTCGTGCTGAATCTGCATCAGATCAAAATTCCTCAACAAGTGATATTGATATTTTTACACAAGTCCTAAGTCAACGTTCAGGATATTTGAGGGGTATGGGTCGCTGTGTAAAGTCTTCTCCCTCTTCCTCTTCTTCCGGGTTTGCCTCTACGGCTTCTATAGCGTTAGAGAATGCAAATTCTAGAATCGAAGAATTAACTGCAAGGCAGCATGAGTTAGAGGCTCAATCGGCAAAATAAGCAAACATGGAGATGCGCTTCACAACATGAAGAACAACAAAGAAGAGTTCAGGAGACAGATGCAACTCTAAATGTAGCAGCTTATGCAACAGTACAAGCCTCCAAGCAACTAATGGTTTTTTATGTACACATTTTGAGATTGTCTATTTATGTACGAACAATGCTAGTTTCATGGTTGTTTATTTAGTTCGCACTTATTATAAAACTTTTGTGACTATTAAACAGTTTCTAATGTATTTTTTCAAATATTATGAATGTCTATTTGATTTTTTATTATTGAGTTTAAATAAAATAGTTATCGTTCGAACGCCCACTTAACGTTCGAACTCTATTTCTTTTTGTAGCGTTCGAACGGAAATCTATATTTATGCCATTTGATCTGTCCGTTTGACGTTCGTACGAAAAGCTATATTTTTACCGTTCGAATGGGTATAGCTAATGTCTTCGTTGTTCAAACGTAGATTTACACCGTTCAAACGTCAATCATACTGTTCGAATGATATTTTGGGATGAATTTCAACCGTGACAAAAAAGCTTTCCCGTTCGAACGGTTTCTATCAAATTTGTCCCAAAAGATATTTTTTGGGACGAAATGGTGATTTTCATCCCAATATATCTTTTGGGACAGTGTTGTTGGGACGAGCTCGGGACGAATTTTTTTCATCTCAAAAAATTTTTTGGGACGAAAAATTTCGTCCCAAATAATTGTTTCTATTGTAGTGTCTTTTCTTTGGTCTTTTATACTCTCTTTGGTCTTTAGTTTCATGTCCATATGGCGACTGCAGCATAACTAGCAGAAGAGACTCACTCTCTCTTGAACTACTTCAACTCCTATCTTTTCCACCAACGATTAATTCCCAAACCCAACAACAACAACAATAAACTCTCACATCCATAGATTTGATTGGCTTAATCTTGAAATGGAGTGAAATTAGAGAGAACACAAAGCACTTCAAACCCAACTATGGGAAAAATATAAACACATACAGTACTCACATAGAAATGACTACCATTACTACAAATCTGATTTAGGGATCACAGAAGATAAGAGAGAGAGGGAGAGAGAGAGAGAGGTGGAATCGCTTCTCTGGGAGATGAACGGATTAAAATAATTGTAGATGGTAGTTTTACTGAAAATGCAGCTGTATGTACCATTAGAGCTTACAGTCGTTCACATTTGCAGCTAATATTACCTGACCTTTTGTGGTAAGGATGGAATGTGATGTTGCTGGACTTGGAACTTTTTTTGTAAGCATTGCTGGACTTCTACTTGCTTGAGAAGAAATTCTATTAGAAGTTCCGGTCTAACGCTCAAGAAAAGGAGTGAATATATATATATGAAAGCAGCAGAGTCTCCAAAAGTTAGCCAATTGCCATATGCATCTCTGGGGAAGAATTGCAATTTCCAACTATGTGACTTTTAAGATTCTTTATGATCAAAATATTTTCTACAGCTTAGAGAGCAGTAGATAGCTGTATGAAATTGTATTTTGTAGTTATCACTAACATGAAATTGTCTCAATTTGCCACGGTGGAATCGACTTCAACTCAGTGTGGGAGTCAATTTCTTCATGCGGAAGAAATACAGAGAGTGGGGGAATTGAGGAGAGGGAAACTGAGGGGAAAGTGCGGTGTGGTTTTGGTTTTTAAATTAAACGGTGCGTTTTATTTTTTCCACTTCGACTGTATTCAACATGTTTGTTTATCAATTTATGTTACTTCAAAAAACTGTCACAGTCAAGATTTTTAGAAAAAATTTATTCATCATCTTTATACCACACACTATACATTATTATTTTTTTATTCTTATCAAATGTGTAGTATATAGATAATGAGTAAAAGAACTCGAGTCATTTAGATAGAATAAAACAAAAATTAAAATTAAAATTAAAAAAATATGATGTGTGATGTGTGAGGATGATGAATGACAAATTCAGATTTCTTTAATTTTACAATTCAAAGAGATATAGATACAGTCGAGTAATATTAGATACAAGTTTTAATTGTAAAAATCTCGCACAGATGTTTTATAAAAATGTAGATCCCATTAAAAAAAAGTATAATATTAGATACAAGTTTTAAGTATGAAAATCCCGCGCAGACCTTTTATAAAAATATAGATCCTATTAAAAAAAGTGTAATATTAGATAGAAATTCTAAGTAAGAAAATCTTTTTATAAAAATTTAGATCATATTAAAAATGACTATTGTATTGCCTTGGCCTCTTATATAAAGGTTGATTTAGGAGGCCAAGGCAATCCATCAACTTAAATTCAAATTTTTAACAAATTGTATATATTTATATACAATATATATTTATATAAATTATTTAAAAATAATTTTTTTTATTATAAATTTGGGAGGATGAGGGGCGAGGCCCCATTGGGGTCAGTACGCCCCCCGGCCTCGCTATGAGTCCTTCATGCGGTGCGGGGTAGGTAATTCTTGGGAGTGAGTGGCATAATCCGCTTAGCATTAAATATTTTTGAAAATATGATTTTTTTAATAAAAATTTTAATTAAAATATAATTATTATTAACATTTAACTGATAGAGCTATAAAATATGATAAAATTAAATTAAATAAAAAATTATTAAAATAATAATGTTTGATTATTATATAGAAAATGAATGGATAATTCAATGCAGAGACTGAATTTAAATGAAATAGATAAATGTAAAAAATTATAATATTGACTAAATTTTAAAGATAAATTTAATCAAGTTAATGAGAATATTTTTATCAAGTGCGTTTAATTATTTTTATTAGAATATTAGGAGAGAATTGCAAGAAGTTCAAAAATATTTTTTAAGATATTTATCTGGATATCTTAAAGATAAATGATTAATATAATTTTAGAATTTGTAATTTCAGTGAATTTTATATGAAAAAGTTGACTATTTTACTATGATCTCACTTTTTTTAAAAATATGCATATATAATTTTATTAATAATTTGTTCTTTGATCTTTCTTTCCGTCAACGTAAAGCACAAGAAAACTGTCAGTCAGAATTCAGGAACATTCCCAAAGTAGTTATTTACTGTGGGGAAACGCCTTTTATTCAAAAGCGATGCTCCAATTAGATATTGCTTACAAATTTTTGTGAATTATTCAAAGAATTTAATTGGGAAAAGATGTGTGGATAAATACAAGTATCCGAAGATGGCCCAGCTCATCTTGTCCCTTTTCAGAAGGCACATGCAAGCCTAGAAATACTGAGGCCTCTCCTCCACCACAAATTTTTTCAGGGGAACTATCAACTAGGAAAATTAGAATTCTTTCTTTTATTTTTTCCTTTTTTGCACTTTATTATCATTTGCAAGGAAGGTTCACATAATTCCACAAATATTTATTTATTTTTCCTTGCAAAACAAAGAAGAGCAACCGACAAAACACGTAAGCGAAGGCTAGATACGGAAGGATAATTGAGGAGACCGAAGGCAAGAGGAATGGCGCATCAGTACAGCCCAATATGGGACTATGTGATGATGTAGCGGGCCCTTGGGAGTTCCGAATAATTGAGAGAGCATTAAAAGAGGTTGAAAAATGAAACTGAACATAAGAAGTAGGTTTTGTTGCAGTTGATTAACTAAAAATATCTTTGCTATAGATTGGTTGGACTAAATTGCTTCTGGTACACATCAGATCAAAATGACACCTACCACTGATTTCGTATTTAACTCAAAAGTACCATTGCTACTAAAATGCCTCTATTACGTTTACCAATAAAAAAAAAACTAAAATGCCTCTATTACAAATGATGGTTAGACTTCCTCCTTTGAATCAAACTAGACGATCCAACAAAAATCAGATGATTCGGCCAATCCAACCAGACAACTTAGATCAAACCAACCATCCATAAATCAAGCCAACGAACAAATCAAACAAACCAAAAGAGATGCACAACAATGTGAGATGCGGGATACACGTCAATGGATCTATGAAACCCACGACAGCGATGCGAGTTTGAGTCCTGGACTCACGACATTACCATGGGAATTTGTCGACCTACAATGATAGCGTTGTGGGTTGATAAAACCAAACCACATTCCTACAAAAGCTCCAAGGGTCTTCAATTAGAGACTCGTAGTGCTGTTGTGGGATGTCATTGAACCACATCAACATCGTGGGTCAATGACAAAATCAAACCATCTTACATACTGTTGTAATCTGAGAGTTGTCATAAATGTCTCTCCAAAATATTAGGTGGCCGATTACCTTTTTACCGTGACCAAAATTAATCTCATACGAGCAAAGACTTAATTGTAGGCTGTGGCAATCTTGAGGAAAATAATATTTTATTTATTTTTATATTATTTATAACAATTTGTGCTCGGGAAATTAGACGCATACCTTGTACGTGTTCCCCACTAATAATCCATAAGCTTCCGTGCTAAGCAAAGGCACAAAAATGAAACACTAAGGGATAAATCTTTACACTGTTCACGTGTGTTTCATTTCAGTGCAACAATCCCCCAACTATATATATCAATATAAATACTTTAGTCATAAATAAATTACACAAAAATAAATCTACAAACTAACATGACTTGATGCAGTATATCAAATTGTAGAGTTATTTTTAGTATAAAATAGATCTAACGGATCATATGAAGCCACGTCAATTTATAAATTTATTTTTATATAATCTTTTTATATTTATAACAGTTCTAATATATCATGGTTATAAATTAAACCTAAGCTTTGGAGTTATGTTTGAATAGAGTGTCAGATCACTTGTTCAGTATTTATGTTCCCTTGAAAGATGTAAAGAAAGAAAAACAATGTCGTTTTGGACGATCAAACGGATTGTGATTTTCCTATAATTTATTTTGTTTATTCAAACCCTTTCCACCGGTTGAACAGAGATAGACATGTGTAGAGCCTACTGCATTAAATGCTACCTGTGGGTTATGTGAACCCGTCATTAAATATAAATTAACAATTAAATTAGTGTTTAAATGAACCAGTGTACCGGATACGGATACTATGTTTGATATCAAGCTTGGTTAAATTTGATTCAAGCTTAGTCAATGCAAATAAAAACTCACTTGCTCGACTGTTAAAAGCACCAAATCAATACTAACCAATATTTGACACGTGTGCTTCAATATTTTTAAAAATATAAAAATAAGAAAGTCATTTAAAACTAAAAAACTCTAAAAAAAAAACAATTTTCAAGTTAAAATGAATATCATTTTTAAGATTGATTTCAACTTGAGCTTCTAAAAACAATTTAGGATTTAATTTAAATTTAAAAATTTTTAAAAACTATATATGTAGGTGTCGAAAAATGACTTTCTTTTAACCAAAATACAACTCATAAGAAAAACATAGTTATTCATTTTAAATTGATATGTGTTTTTAAGGTTTTTTAAAAAAATTTAAACAACTTTTTAACTTTATTTTTATATTATTTGTGTGATTTTTATTATCAATATGATGCACTCGTGTCAAGTATTTATTAGTGTTTACTTTATTCTTTTAACATCTGATTAACAAAATAGTGGTTGATAGCATAAAAAGGAAAAAGTTCAAGATTAAAACTTTTGAGATTAATTTGTCTTAGAGGCAAAACACAAGGACTATTTTAGTATTTTACCTTAAATCTTAAAACCTATTTTTTATTGACGCTGGGTGTCCAAGAACAGAGTCCTAGCTAATTCCGAAGGTGCACAAGCTCTCGACAAAGAGTTCTCGGTAAGTCCACTTCGGGTAATTCAAGAAAAAAAATCTATCAATCCAATGATCTCTAGAAATTGTTTGCACCCAAGAAGATTTGAACTTTAAACTAAAGAGAAGCATACCCGAAATCCAAAGCCTTTATCACTTAAGACCTAAAGTGACAAGTTTAAATATGAGACATTTCTTTATTGGTATGCTGGAACAAAGTTCTAACTAATAAAATAGCACCGGTGAGTTTCGGTGTACCATTTTTTATATATATAGTGTTTATATGTATATATAAACTGATAACTAATACAATAAATACATATATGTAAGTATGCATCATGTATCTATATATAGAGAAGAATTGACTATTTATAAAATGAATATATCTTGAAAATATTAAAAAAAAGTAGACATTAGTGTCAAAATATAATATAAAAAATCACAAATTTGAGTTAAGACACAAAAAAAAAAAAAAATTGATTAAAAATAATTATATTTTAAAAAAGAGAGAATAGGGAGACATATTTAAAGTTACAAAAAAAATTAAAATTATATAAATACCTTTTACATTTTAGAATTAATTAAATACAATCTAGATTTAAAATTTACAAAAATGTCATCTAAACTCATAAAAATTACAAAACTACCATTAAAATAGTTCAAAACAGAATAAGACCCGGAATGGCAGGAACAAGCCAAAATTTGGAAAATGAAACAAAGAGGTATAATGTGTTGGATACTACACTAGAATGGAAAATTCCAAACAAAATAGCCAAAACGGTAGCTCCCAATGGGAGCTACCAGCGGTGGCTCTAGCACCATTCATTCAATAAAGAATTCTCCCAATTTAATGGCCCTAGAAATTGTTTGCAACAAGGATCAACCTAGAGAAAACATGCCACCAAGACCAAGACTACCACTGAGCCAACCCATAAAGAGTTTTTCTTACTTTTTTTTTTTTTTTATTGGCACAGGGCGTCCAAGAAAAATGTCTCGACTAATCCGGTAGTGCAGAAGTCCTCAACAAAAAGTTTTTTGCAAATGCACCTCAAATAATTTAAAAATAAAAATCCCTCAATTCAGTAACCTTAAGAGATTGTTTATACAAAGGGAATTTAGACATGAAAAGACATATACCAAGTCCAAGGAGTTTACTGCGTGAGCCAAGCCCATTGCCTTTTTCTTACTTTAAATGCTGATCAAATTATATTTCAATTTATTTTTATTCTATATTTCGTATTACCTTCTTGCCTTTTGCGAGGCAAAGTTACTAATTAATTTCATTTTTTTAAGTTTACTACCAGTTGAACTTATTTAAGTTAAAAACTTAGAAATGTGATATAATTTCTTTATTCAAAATTGGGTGTAAAAATCTTGCTTAATTATAATGAATTTTTCCTAATTTATTTTTTAATTACTATATGTCTCGAGTTAATTTAAAAAGTTAGAAATTTCAAGACTCAACTAAAGCACTTTGGTCGATGGCTTGCCGAGCTAAACCAAGCCATCTAAACTCGAGCAAAGTCTGTAAAAACGGCTCGAGCTCTACCATTATGAGCTGAATCGAGCTGTGACAGCTCTAGATTCATCTTCACTCGGTTAAGCTTGATTACTGCTCTAAACGGATCTATATTGTGTCGATCTCTATCTGAATTATTAAATTTGGGTAAAAAATTGTAGAAAATCTGATCTGAATAAACACGATTGGTGTTGTAGCAGGAACAAGAAAGCAAGGCTTAAAAGTATGAACAAACATATACAAGCTCAATTTCTGACAAAAGAATAACAAATATCTAACCTGAGCAAACTACCAAACTACGCTCTATACTCGGTGAAGAGTGTATACACTATGCGAAGAGCTCTAACTTTTGAAGAAGTGGGAAGTAAAAGCACAATAACTAAGAGCTCCCCTACCAAATATGAGTAAAAGATGAGAACATTTTTCACAAGCATTGATGAAGAATAAGAAAGTATGTATCGTCCTTTACCTCCACGCTGCAGGAATGGAACATAATGGAATCTACGCAGACGTCCACAAAAGAACCTCCACGAAGCAGATATAAAATTAAAAAGATCCTGCCCCTCAACTTCTATCGTTCCTCTACACCACCTCACAAACCCGACCTGCAAAGCATGGGGCAACAATCTCAGAATTAACGGGTGAAAACTTTCTATGCTTACAAAAATAAAAACAAAAACACAAACGTGAAAACATACAATACACATCATATATAATTGCAGTTAGCCTAGCCATTTTTTCAAAGAAAAAAAGGTTTACATGGAAAGTATACTTCTGATTGGGGTTTACATGCGCATCATATAGAACATAACTGATAAGTAAATCAAACTCCACAGGAACTTATAAACTAACAGAGTTAAGGACGATTTTATGAAGATACAAGAAAAACAGGCTCATCATTATGGATGCAATCTGGTACAACTGAAAGATGGTGGCGCACAACGAGAAGAA
>QEOT01000354.1:37817-54915 GCA_003123785.1 Pterocarya stenoptera
TCCTTCCCCTCCCATGCAACAATAATAGCCGCCTGCAAAAACAACACCAGCATCACCCATAACCTATCGAAACTCCTAAACAAGTTCCAAAACGACCTCTGCTCCACGAAGCCGGTCTTCCCCACATGTCTCCCCACTCTACCAGTAGTCACGAAGAAAGTACTGTCTAATTTGATCGGCCACTGGAGCTTCTGAAAACACCGTTTACTCCAAAAATACTCGTTGATATCATCGTAGTTGCGCCACACACTGTGCGGCTCAGTTCCGTTCTTACTACTCTCAACCTCGGCCCTAATCGTCTCGTAAATCGGTTTCACAACGCAGTTCAAGAACGCGTTCTCGCCCGAAATCGAGGGCATCACCGGTTGACCCGTGTTCTCGTCTATGTAGCCCTCCAGAATCTTGTTCAGTTCCATGGCCATGTTATGGAAAATAAAGCAAATGCATTCGGGGACGAAGCGGAGATTGGCGGACTCACCCCAGACGAGGAGGTAGAGAGAGACGTAGAGGAGCTCGCGGCGGTGTTCGGAGGCGGCCTGAGTGCGATCGGAGATCCAGATGTTGGATTTCTTGCCGAGGTAGGAGCACCAGGCGGTATAGTTGCGGAGGAGTTTCCGGCGGAACTTACGCAAAACGGCGGCGTCGAGGGCGTCGATGTTGTCGGGGGGAGGGGAAAGGCGCATCTGGGCGTTGGCGAGATGGAGGACCAGGTGCTCGCGCTGGTTCCGAACGTTGTCGGTCTGGAAGCCGAAGAAGATGGCGAGCCAGTCGAGGAGGTCCATTTGCGGTTCCCATCGGGAGTAAGGGGGCTTGCGGAGATCCCCAACTGCTCGCAGCGCGGTGGTGACGGCGCGGACCTCCGGGAACCGGAGGGAGGGGTGGTCAGCGAGGAGGTTGTGGATGGGGATGATATTGTAGGGCTCGAAGTCAGAAGGGCCCCGAGATGGGCGTTGCCGGTGACTCATGGCATGGGATAAGATCCGGAAATGGTGTGTTCTGGAAGAGAGAGAGAGAGAGTCGGAGGGGAGAACGCGCAGGGCGGAACGACAGAAGGTGAAAGGCGTTGGTTTGAATTTTGAATTTAAGATTTTTTTATATAACATATATTTTGTACTAATGCTTATTTTTAAATTTGTGATCTCAATTACAATGGTTGTTAGAATATTATTTTTTAATATTAAAATTGTTTTAAGATTTAAAAAAATTGAATTGTTTATTGTATTTTGTATTAGAATTTAAAAAAAGTGTAATGATGAGTTGAGATGAGTTTAGCATCCAAACGCAGCCTTAATTTTCTCAATATATCTGTATATTGTGATATAATCTCACTCTTATCTGTTGTGTTGATGTGATCCATGTCTATTTTTCAATTATTTTTTTATATGAAAGGAAAAATTGTAGATAATAACTAGGGATATAACCGGTTCTATCTGGAAAATCTTAAAATCGGAATTGGACCGGTTCTGACTAGTTTACGGATTTTAGAAACTGGTTCCAGACCAGACCGGATCGGTTAAAAACCGATAAAACCAGTCTGGTTTGGGCCGGATTTTCAATTTTTCAATTTAAATTTACACCTCTAATAATACGATATAAGAGACTAATGGAACCAAGTGAAAAGAAAAGGTGGAGAAATAATCCAAGCCAATAAGAAAAAGAGGGTTTCATTGAGACATAGTCTAAACACAACAACTTTATTAATAAATTTGTCTCAAAAATAAAAAAATAATTATGTATGCATTATTTTTCTTCTTTGAAAAGAGGCTCTTCCAATCTTCTTCGAGCATCACAACTCAAAACTTGAATGACAAATATTTGATCAAATTTCGAGTGGAAATGAAATAGATTCAATAAATTTACTCAAATTGTGAAAAGCTCATTGCATATTCAGATATTCTATTTCCATTCTTTTTCAAAGCATATTTTTTATTTTAAAATATTATATTTATAATTTTAAAATATGTAAATTTTGCACTAAAATTTCATTTAGGACAGGCTAGATCCAAGAATAAGTAGTCGCATTAACAAACAAAGACTAGGGTGTTGGCTTGGTATTAAAAAATCTATTTCATATGGCTGGGATTGGTCTGTCTTTAAAAATATATTATTTTTAATTAAAAAATTCAGACAAGTAAGATGTCAATTCAAAAGTTATATTAATAAAGAATTTTAAAACATTATTGTAGAAAAATATCGAGCGTCTCCATCTAGATGGTCATAAAGTCAATACAAAACAAAGAGGGAAATTTCCTAATATTTTTTCCAATATTTTTTCCTCGAAGGGTGCTCCTCTCGTTCTTCACGCCAGAATGTTTCTTAAAATGTAAGTAAGATTATTAATACTTTGTTTCAACATCTTTGGACGGTTTTTCCATTTCTTTTCAGCCTATGACGTCAAACGCGTAGATTAGCATACTTGGAAGGTTTTATAATTTATGTTGCTTCAAAAAATGTCAGCTGTCAAGATTTCTAGAAAAATTTTACTCGATATCCTTACGCTTCACTGTACATTTTTTTTTTCTTATCAAATATATAATATATGAATGATAAGTAGAAAATTTTAAATAGTTTAAAAATAAAAAAATTAAAAAAATTAAAAATTAAAATAATAAATAATAAACTCATATTTCTATAATTTTACAATTCAAATAGATATAAATATAATTGGATAATATTAGATACAAGTTTTAATTGTGAAAATTTCACATAGACGTTTCGATCCAGACCAGCTCTTAAGTTCATTTTGTTTACATAAAACTCTCATCTCATTTGATCTCAATCATTACAATTTTTTTAAATTTTCATATAAAAATATAATAAATAATTTAAAATTTTCAAATTTTAAAATAAAATAATACTAAAAAATAAATTATAATAATATTTTATTTAATTACTATTTATAATATCTCATTTCATCTAATCTGTATACCTAAACAACTTTAATATTCAGACTCTATCGTCTAGGGATATCGTGGAAAGCTGAAAAGCTGTGAAATTTGTTTTAAAAAAAGAGAAATGCTTTGGGACTCGAATTTGGGTTTCGAAGATGTGTCCCGAATGGGATTTTTTTTTTTTTTTACTGAATGATTAAAAAAATATTTTTAAATGATGTTATGAATTTCTTTTTTTTTTTAAAAGTATTTATGTTAATAAAAAATAAAATAAAAATAAAAAAAAATTTAACCTATTCGGTGGCTTCTCAAACTACATCTCTCAGGAGACGTAGCAGTGCCCTTAAAAAAAAAAAGAATAGAAAGTTGTTCACGGAAATCTATAAACCAGATATTATCTGATTCTAAATTGTTAAAAAACAATAAAGTAATCCGAGACGATAAAAATATAAATTCCACTAAAAAAGATTTTAGATTCCAAATTGCAAATCTTTTATAAAAATATAGATTCCACTAAAAAAGATTTTTTTTTTTTTTTTTACACTTTTCATGACCTATGCAGGGTTTGTCTATTAAGATTTGTACAAATCATCTTTTTTTTTAAAAAATATATATATATATAAATATAATATGTGAATTAATTTTAAAATAATGTTACGTACAGTCATGAAATATATAAACGTCGAACAATCATTTTAAAAAATAGATAAATCTATTATTAAAAAATTAAATTTTGTTCATATAAATATTGTATTTATTTAATTTTTTAAATGAATTACACAGTACTTATACATTCCATAACTGTAAATACTATTTCTCTTAATTTTATTTAATATAAAGGCTGATATTATCTACACATACTTAATGTTATAGAATGTGTTTATTTTTTATTTTTAAATATATATGATATTAACATTAAAAAAAATTGAATAGTAATACTCAGCCACTCAACGTTTATCGATAGGCTTACCATTAGTGCAAAGATTTTTTTATTATAAATATTTATTTATAAAAAAATATACAAATTCACTAATAATTATTTCTTTAATTATTAAATTAAAAAATAAAAAAATAAAAATATATAAACAGTCAAATTTAAGGAACAAAACCACATAAGAAGTTAGCATTTTCCAAAGAAATTAAAATCCATCTCAATCGGAGCGTAATCTAGACGCGCTTTTTTGTTTTTGAATAAATTTGAAAGCTTCAAATGATCAAATCCCTCGTTGATAAGGTCAGAAATGAATCATTAGGTCCACATACAACGACATCGTGGCGGGTCTCCTACTAAGACCAAAAACGGTCCCGGGTTGTAGGTTGAAACGGCCCGACGGTCTTTATTATATATTAATTTATATGAATATGACCCTAATATTTTCTTCCTGCTCCAACTTGCCAATGACCCCATTTCTCTATAAGAGTAATAATAGATATAATTTTATAATAAGTTTTATTATTCATCATTTTTACACACTATATATCATTTTATTTTTATTTTTATTTTTAAATCATTTTTAGTTTTATTATTTCTAAACTAATTAAAAAAATAAAAAATTATATGTAGCATGTAGAGTGAGGATGATGAGTAGAATCTTTCATTTTAAATATTTAAATTTTGCATACTCTTTTTAAAAAAGAGTAGGATATACCATTAAAAAATTAATTTTTTATATAGATCTTATATTTATTTATTTATTTTAAAAAATATGCGGAACTTGCATACTTAGAGAATGTAAATATCATTTTTCTTTATATACACAAAAGAAAAGTATAGTCAGGTAGTAGATCAAATTTTCAAAGGTTTTTTTTTTTTAAAGGAAATTTCCCAAGGTTATCAATTAAGAGGAGAATGATGGCCCGGTTTGGATACAAGAATTATCTCATCTCATCTTATCTTATCATTATAATTTTCTTAAGTTTTCACATAAAATATAATAAATAATTCAACATTTTTAAATCTCAAAACAATAATAATATTAACAAATAATATTCTAACAATATTTTATTCAACTTTCAACTGCTCCGATTTGGATTGGAAACTAATCTTATCTCATCATTACAATTTTTTTAAATTTACACACAAAATATAACAAACAATTCAACTTTTTCAAATCCCAAAACGATAATAATATTAAAAAATAATATTCTAATAATATTTTATTCAACTCTTCTAAAACCATCTCAACTCATCCCAACTCATCTCTAAATCCAAACGGAGATTTTCAGCTCATTTCATCTCAACTTTATTTTATTTTGTGTGAGAACTTGGGAAAGTTGTAATAATGAAATAAGATGAAACAATTTTATTATCCAAACGGGGAATTTATAGAATTTTGAGAAATGAGAGAGAAAAAATTAAATAAAAAATATTATAAAATTAAAATATTGTTATAATATTATTTTTGTTTGGGCATTTGAAAAGATTGAATTATTTTTTTATTTTTGTTTGAAAGTTTAGGAAAGTTGCAATGATTAGTTTAAAAGTATTTGTGTTTGAGTATTATTTGAGAATGAGATGAGATGAGATGAAATAGAAATTTTAGAATAGAAACTTTTTCCAAACAAGCCTTTAACTCGAAATTATATCACTACTATTCACAAATTATTTCACTACTATTCATAAAATTTTCATCTTATTTTACTTTCCAAACTTTGTCCTTAATAATATAAGAACTATAAACAAGTACAACAAGCCCACAAGGTGCTGTAGAGATAGAGTTAGTATAAGGAAATTGACATCTTGCATGCCATTTTATAATCCAACTTGATTAAATTGAATATTTTCTTTTTGCATTTTTTAAATAAAATGACTTTCATACTCATGACTTCTCTTCTAAAAAGATTTGAAAGAAAAATGAAAATAATTAAAAGTTTTATTGATTTGGTCAAGTTGAATTATAATGGAAATAACAATTTCTAACTTGGACGGTTCCCCAGAAATACACTCTACAGAGGTACAAACTAAAAGCTTTCTTCTTTGGGTCGGGCTTTATGACATGATGAGAAATCTATTACGATTGCGAATGAAAATTACTTACTCTTAAAAGTCTAATGCCATTGGATTTGGTTCATGTAGTAAATAATAAGATAGGATGAGTTGGTCATTGGTTTGGATCTTGTCTTGTAAAATGAGAGAATACAGAAAACTTTAGCTCCCCTTTAAATTGTGAGATGAGATGAGATGATTTTATATAAAAGTTAAAAATTGAATAAAATATTGTTATAATATTATTTTTTAATATTATTATTATTTTAAAATTTGAAAAAGTAGAATTGTTTATTATATTTTATATGAGAATTTGAAAAAATTGTAATAATAAAATAAGATAAGATAAGATGAATTGAAATAGTTTCTCAATCTAAACATAGCAAAATTGTAGAGATAAAGTATATTCAAAGATTAAGATCATAAGGAAAAACCACCTTTATGATTGGTCTTCTCATAAACCATAGTGCAATCTATTCCAAGAGAATATGGGGCATGTGCTACTCAGTTGGTCTCAACTTTCCCTCGATATATTTCGTTTTACACTTAATTTGATTGTTAAGCAATTTGATTGTTAAGCACCAAGGATTAGAAAAATTTGGGGAAATTGTAAATGTCTTCAACTCTCACCTACTGTACTTTGGATTATTATAATGAAATCATCTGAGTATAAGAAAAAGTTGGGAAAAAAGCTGGAAAAAGTAAATATGAATGAGTTAAATTTAGATGTTGAGATGAGAATTTTTAGTTTGAAATGAAAGTTAAAAATTGAATAAAATATTATTTTTTAATATTATTATTGTTTTGAGATTTGAAAAAGTTGAATTGAGATTTGAAAAAGTTGAATAGTTTATATATTTTATGCGAAAATTTGAAATGATAAGCTGAGATGAGATGCGATGATAGTTTTGTGTTTTAAAATACTTCCAAACCTAACCTAAATGAATTAACATGGCATGAACATAACCATGGTTCACTCCATCATAGTCTTATGATTGAAATCAAAATATAGTCATTAGTTTCCATGTACATCAGATTGTATAGCTTGATTTCATCATTTTTTTTGTTTTATCTTTGTAATGACTATTTAAATTAATACAAGGCCACATACAAGAGGTAGGTTGTTTTCCTTACATGGTATCAAGAGCCATTGAGGTGTGACAATGAAGTCCTCTGCACATTTCGATCCCGCAAGTTGATGACCTTGTTGTCCTTACTTTCTCTTCAGCCAAAACCAACCTACCCGAAATCTCTATCAAACTAGCCTCCACAAACATCTTGCTATTGAAAAGCGCAAGTAGTTCTTGCCTTATGTGGTCATGATCTCCTTGGCTACATTCACAATGAAATTCTTTGTTTACCTGAAAACATTGTTGGTGCCGATGGTGTCGTATTGCCCAACTCTGCCACCACCGATGGCTACAAATTGACCAGTTGATTCTTGATTGGCTCAACAGCTCTATGTCTGATGCATCTTTGTCCCAAGTGATCAATAGTGAAATTTCCCATGTTGCTTGGGAAGTCTTGGAAACCTTTTACGGTTGTCATAATAGAGACCGTGTTTAGCAAATGAAAGTTGAACTTTAATCGGAACTTTTTCCCTCGGGGATTATAATCATAAAGCCAAGTTCTTGGCTCTCTAGCCTAGAGGTGCCAAAAAGCCAATGGATGAAAATGACTTTTTTATTTGTATTGTCTGAGAATTGGGCTGAGTTTGATACCATTGTTGCCTAGGGGTGGGCTCCAACTCCAACTCCGACTCCGATTGAGCCGGAATGCCCACCTCTGACTCCAACTCAAACTAGGGTTAGAGGTCAAAAGCTGCTTCGACTTTAACTTCGATCAGAGTCCGGAGCTCGGAGTCGAAACTCAAAGCTCTGATCGGAGTAGAAGTGGACTTCCCAGTAATTGGACCCCAGTTGCCCTACTCAAATTGGTCTTGGGCCCACAACCCAATATCCAAGACCCAATCTGAAATTCATATTGGCTCATTCATGTTTAAAAATATTTTTAAAAAATAATTAAATAAATCTAATACACTGTAAAAAAAAAAGTTAAAAAGCTAAAATTTAAATACAATGAAAATCAAACTACAAATCGCAAATGATAAATTTAAATTTAAAACTAAAAACTACAATAAATTTAAATTTATAGCACCAAAATATTAATAATGTTATAGATTTCATTCAAATATAAAATAGCCACAATCCCCCACATCACTCTTTGCAGTCCATGCATTTGAGTCGATGACTCGATAGTGATTTCTAATTTTTCTACATGATGTTTTATTGATCATATGCACTATCTTTTCTTTAGTCATTTAACTATAGACTTCTAAACCATCAGCTAAGTGATATATGACATAAAATATGACACATTATGAACTCACCTCCACCTCTAACTCTGACGAGTTTTGCATAATGGTTATTTTCATAATCGAGTTTCTCACCAATAAAGGGGCCATCCCACAGTGCGTTCGTATCAATCATCCACAATTAGTCGAGGGTTCACAGCTAGTTTTACAAAATCATATAAATTATTAATTAAATAATGAAAAAAAATTTAAATTATGTAAAAAGTTATTTAAAATCATAAAGTTACATGATTCAAGACTATAGCTCTCAGCATCAACGGTATCTACTCTAATGGGCACTGACCTTAACCAGTTATGTGTGCAAAAGGGGGCCTCAACGGTGGTTGGAGATAATGAACTCCAATAAGCATCCAAGACATGACCTCCGGTGCTAAACGCCAACTTAGAGACAACCATAGTGATAGGAATGACTAGTACATCCCTGGCTATTCGAGAAAGGCTGGAAACTTGTCAGAATTCACCTTCCACCAAGTTAATATATAGAATGTATCACTAGGTGCCTCGACATCTTCCATAAAGTAATACTCAACCTTAGACTTACACTGCATAATATTCCTCGATGCACGGTTTTGATGATACCATCGTAGCTGCAATAAATTTGAACTTTGTGCATGTGTGTCATCCCAAGAAGATGTCGAGTCAGTCGAGCATGAAGAGCTACCACCTTCGGTTGAAAATTGATCACTACTATTGTAATGGCTATATAAATCATCAATATCACATTTAAGCAATTTAATAAACTGATCAGCGTCCTCATCACTGATGACGTCCCCAAATCTTTTACAAACGCCAACTTATATCGGAGATCAAGGAATGCACCCACAAATAATAATATATTTATCTTCTCCACATCCCCCTAATATGTATTATATTTGTATTTCATCATCATAGCCATTGCATTCAACAAACTCACACTGTCAACACAACTCAATTGCAAGTGGTCATAAAGTCCCGAGAGCTCATCGAAGTACATGTTCATAGTAGGATATTTTGTCCAAGATATCTGCATAGTTATGTCATAAAAATAACTTCAAATATTGAATAAAATACCTAACATTAGCCCAATCAACTGTGTTTGGCGCACCGAGCCCCCTTCTCCCCCCAATTGACTCCAGCAAAGCATACCTCATGCCCCCATCCTTGACCTCCATCCACTCGAACGCTATTTGGTACTTCTGTGCTACATCCAATATGATGTATGTAGAATTTCATCGAGTCGGAACGTCCAGTTGCAACTACTCGAAGATGAGATTTTAAATTGTTCGGCTATTGCCTTAAACTGGCGGAGCTGTTGGAGGGAAGTCTTCACATATCTCACAAGGTTTTGGACTTTAATAATAGAATCATCAACCTCTTTGAACTCCTCAGAAACTATGAGGTTGATGATATGGGCATAACATCAAACATGGATAAACGGGTTCTCACAAATGATATCCTCATTTACAATCGTATTCCACTTGAACCAATTAGTGGCAGTGTCATTCGCACTGGCATTGTCAACTGTGATACAAAACACTTTTCTGATCCCTCAATCCTTTATATACTCATCCATCTCCTTGCCAATGGATGAACCTTTGTGATCAACAATTTTTTTGAAACTCGATAATCCGCTTCTGTAGCATCCACTCACTGTTAATCAAGTGGGTTGTGATACACATGTATCTAACATTCTGTATGGAGGTCCATGTAATAGTCGTAAATGACAATTTTTGGCCAGTGGTGAAAAACATTTTCTTCATCGATGCCTTCTCCTGGGCATGCCTCTTCGAATAATCATGCATCACAGTATACCATGAAAGCATGAGAAATCGTGGCTCCAAAGTATATACAAATTTACGGAAGCCTGCCTTGTCAACAGTGGTAAAATGCATCTCATAAGTGATGATCATATTCGCAAGAACATCTCTCAATATCTTCTCACTGTATTAAGGGATTGATAGCTTCTTAATCTGCGTGCCATTAGTGGCCGTAGAAATCTCATAACTCAACTTCATCTGATCAATTGTTACCAACCCTTTGTGTATCTTATACTGTTGGTATCCCGTAATATGTGCTATTAATATTGTCGTGCCTTGCTTCTTCGAATGACAACCGCATAGTTGCCCACAGTAGTGGCATCAAGCCTGCGGGTTCTCATAATCACCTGGAACTTTGGTAAAATGTTCCCATGTCCATGACCATTTTTTACTAGGTCGTGCTAGTGGATCGGCCTTAACATTCATCAACTCCTCCTCCTCATTAAGCACATCAACGTCTTCTAATTTATTGGGACTCGACTACTTGCACAAGAGTTAGCTGCTCTAGATGAGAGTCTACGGCCCGAAGTACCTATTGATGACGCCAATGGCTGTGCATCATCCTCTTGTGGAGAATCATGGCGAGATGACATCTGTCATTTAACATATTATAAAAATTATCTACTAATTGGAAATACATTGAAAAGGAAAACTTATGTGTTTATTCGTGTTTGTGATTTTAAAAATAAATAAAATACAAAAAAATGAACGTACTCTTGAGTCACACTCGAGTGAACAATCTGTGTGATATTTGCTCGAGCCACACTCGAGCGTAGGCTCGATCAAACATTCTATGTGATGTTCGCTAGAGCGACACTAGAGTGAACGTCACCTAAAACAAAAACACCCGATTTTTTCAAAACTTAAATCTCTCAATTCCTAAATTTAACAGTCTAAAAATCAAAATATCATTGAAATGAACAAAAAATCAAACAAATTAAAAAAACCCTAAAATTCTACAAAAGAATTGAGCGATTGAGTGGTTTTCAAATTGTGATGAATTTCGGATGGTGGCTTGCAACGGCCTCAGGTGACGGCAGATGATGGGGAGCTAGGGAAGGTGAAGCGCAGTGTAAAGATAAAGGAAGTTGCAGGTCTATTGTGAGATAGTGAGGGCGGAAGAAGGGGATCCTGGGTTTTGGACCCCTTTCTCCACGAAATGACGTCATTCCGCTAGAAGCGGAAAGACATTGTTAGGTTACTTGACCAAAATGCCCCTGCGTTTTTGACCCCCTTGAGCGAAATGACGTCGTTCCTCTTAAAGTGGAATGATGTCTTTTTTATGCATTGTTTTTAAAAAAATAAATATAAGAGTTCAAAGCCATGTGGGCTCCTACACCGACTAGTGGAGTCGGAGTTACTCCGACTCCGACTCCGATTCCAAATTCCTCAAACTCCGACTCCGTCGAAGTCGTCGGAGCCTAGTTGGAATTCAATTGGAGTCTAAAAATCAAAAATTTTACCCACCCCTATTGTTGCTGTCATTAATGCTTGAGATGTTGTTTCCACTCTTTGAAAGTCTTACAAGTAAGCTTTGTGACTTTGAGATAAAGATTATTGTTGCATGATCCGCTTCATCTGCTATTACCGTTTACCCCAACAAAGGAGGCGCTTATTCCAGAAATCATGGTGGATGTGGTCATAATCACAACACTGCCACACAACATCAAAATAAGGGTGGTAATGTTCGGTCTCAAGGGCCTGCAACATGCAGTAGATCGCAACAGTCTTCAGCTTCCAACTATGGTGGTTGCGAATCTAGCTATATTCATGGAGATGATCATCATCCTCGTATTACATGTTTCAGATGTGGGGTCCAGATTATAAAGTCCTGGATGTTTTGCCACTAATGAAGAAGCTTATCAGTATAAAGCCTTTGTTACATTATAAGTAGGTGACAATGTTGATGCTACTTGGTATCCAGACACTAGGGCCAACCATTATATGACATCAAATTCTTTTTTTTTTTTTTTTATTGATACTAGGTGTCTGAGAACAAAGTCCCGACTAATCCATTCATATTAAAGGTATCGACCCTTGTACTATAATTGACTCTGTAATGGTTCTGACATATCTATTGTTGCCATTGGTTGATTTACGCTCCCTAAAAGTGATATTACATTGAATAACATGCTTCTTGTTCTTGCCATCACCAGGAATCTACTTTCAATCTCTCAATTTATAAAAGAACATAAGTGTTGCTTCTTATTTTATCCTTGGGTTTTGTGGTTAAGGAATTGAAGACAGGCTAAGTGATGCTTCAAGGATCCATAAAAGGATAACTTGTACCCAATCAGTCCAAGATTGCCTCAACACAAAATAATTGGGCTCATGGCCAGTAAAACAACTGGTAGTTTATGGCAAGCACGCTAAGGCATTTTGAAATTCTTAAAAAATTGTTATCTTGTTTACCATCTTCGAAGAAGAGTGTTGTTTTTGCGAAAGTTGTGGTTTTGAAAAATCTTCCAAATTGCCATTGTAAGTCTCGATCCACTTATGCCCTTACCTTCCTTCATACCATTCACATTGATGTTTGGGAACCCGCTCCTCCCAATTCTTATTATTGCTTTCGATTTTATTTGGTTATTATTGATGAATACTCTTGATTTATTTGGCACTATCCAATGACTCAAAAATTTGATGTGGCATTGTCCAAAGTGACGAGGGTGGCAAGTATGTTAATAAAGTCTTGAAGGACTATTTTCAATCATGTGGAGTTGTTCATTGGTTAGATCGTTTCGGCACCCTTGAGCAAAGTGGCTTGGCTGAACAATGACATACATATTGTTGAGACTGGGTTGTTACTAATGGCCCACTCCTCTGCGCCCTCCAAATTTTGGACTATTGCCTTTGATATGACTTTCTTTCTCATCAACTAACTGCTTGCTCCAATGTCAAGATGTTATGCCGAATATATGTATCCAGACTTGTTGATTTTGATGAACTAACCTTTCTTTTTTCTCATCACAGGGCCCACGGTCAGCTTCAAAATGCCACTTTGACATCTGCAGCTCCTTCCACTGGTGTTTTTGGTCCAAGCACACTTCTTGTTTTGGCACAATCTTCTCCATTATCCGAACTAACACTTGTAATAGTTTTTTTTTTTCTTTTTAATGAAAAAGATCTTTAAAGGCCCCATTCTCCTTGGAAGGAACCTAAAAAATGTGTATTTTTAATCAGGATGTGGTATAAAAATGGCTTTTACACTCTTCAATCACACATCACTATCTTATAAGTCTACAAATTCTACAATAAACTAAACCAGACTGAATTAAAGTGTTTTAAAAGAAAATTTCTGAAACCCTAAAATATGAACCATTAACTCTTCAAAACAATTATTCAGAACTTTATTAGTCGTATTCTGGCTACCACCTCCGAGAGGTCTCTGAAGCTTTCCATAATCTGACTGCCAATCGCCAGAGTTTGTCCAAATTGGGCTACCGACCGTCAGAGTTCAGTAGTTGACAAGTGCCATTAGATTAAATTATTATTGTGAGTGAGTGAGTGTGTGGCGCTCTCTACTCTCGCTTGGGATTTAATGGAAGTCGAGGAGTCGAGATATGTAACATTGGTTACACACCCCTTACGTTTATGATACTTAATATACATGAACCTACAATGATATTACCATTATACAATAATTTGCAGGGGAAAGACAATTTAAAACTTTTGCCAAATAAATTACATTTCAATCCAAAAGCTTCCGTAATCACCAAAAGATATTTACATTATAGTTCATACATTCTTTAATAATTGTTCTCATTTACAATGTCTATGATTATGCCCAAAGAATAATGCGGCAGTTGTAGCACAATTTTAAAGTATCGATTCCTCAGGGAGATAGATTAAAGAAACACAAAAAAAATAAAAGAGTTTTAATGATCAATAAGAAATAACTAATTTTAATGCGATTTAGCAACTAAAATTACAAGGATAAAAAAAGGATTACTCAAATTAAAAATAGCAAAACGTCAGGAATTCCTTGCACAAATCGGATATTTCTATTTATTCTTAATTCAATAAATTACACAATTAGAGATTCAACTCCAAAGTCTCCAATTGGAAGATATATAACTACAAATAACATTACTCGAAAGATAAATTTTTGATAAATCATTCACTACTTTTTAAAACTCTGTGAATTATTATCCTTATTTACAAAACCCAACGATGACAATATATCCAGTGGGCAATACTGCAATAAAGAATTAAATCAATAAAGACAATAAATTAATCTAAACATAATCAAGGATCTTAACCATTCTATAGAAAAAGCATGATTGAATCTATGAAGGGAATCAATTCCAAGATTATTTAGAGATAATAAAATACTATTGATAATTAGAGAATGATAAACAAGAGTTTGCATTAATAAAGAACAATAACATGAATAAAAAATAAACTAAAAACACCCTGAATTGTGCAAGTTCATCCCTAACTTTGCTTAAGGACTTAGCTGTCCATTTGAATAAGAACAACAAAACTCTCTCAAAAATCAAACTGTGAATCCTTCGAACTGTGAGTTCGAAAACTCACTCTGAACTCTCTCCCCCTAATATGCCGGACTCCTCATGCCTTTATATAGAACCGAAAAGCACGAGGCTTCTCAATTCTCGTTTGCATGCGAGTAAGCTCAATTTGGATACACATCACTCTCATCTCATCTCATCTTAATTTTTCCAAATTTTCATATAAAAATATAATAAACAATTCAAATTTTCAAATAAAAATAATACTAAAAAATATATTCTAACAATATCTTATTCAACTACTATTCAAAATATTTCATCTCATCTCATCTCACTAACTATCCAAACCCAACCGAAAAATGTCTTAAAGCCGGGCGAACTTTTCTTTTCCTTATTTTCTGGTTTTATTCCTTTATTTTTTTTTTCAAAAAGGCTACTTTCACCCGGGACGCGTACGCGGGTTTCAACTCAACTTTAATTAAAGTGTGCGTATGCACCATTTAATTAAACGGTGCATTTTCAAATGTAAAAGTCTCTCAGAAATCGCGTTCCACCCAGTTCACCAGTCCTTTAGAAATCGAACTCCACCCAAGACAATCTTAACCAGTTCACCTCATCACCAAGATTGAACTCGCACCGAAACACCCATGGAAGAGGGACCAGAAACATCTATACGTTTGCGTGAAGCCAAATCTGAATTTTCGATTCTTAAAGCTAATCATTTATATGAAGCCGAATCCAATCAACTCCAATATTCACCAATTCAAAAATCATTATTAATAGATACCGAGTAATTTAAGCGTTCCAAATTCCAATCTCTTTGCCTCCCCGACACTTACTCTTTGAACAAACGGTCTTGTATGGTATCAAACAAAGCAGTTTGACTAAAGAAACAAAATTTTCTACTATTCTTTCACCCCGCTTTCTTAGGAGCCAAACACATCTTAGTTCCGAGGGAATTGAGAAAGAGCCAAAAAAGGCAGAGAAAAAACTTTCTTTCTACTAGACTTACCTTGCCATTGAGCCACATGTGGTCGCGGTCAAAGGAGGGTCTGACAGCGATGGTGGTGGTGGTGCAGAGGTGATCAAGATCAAGCGTGACGCTGATGTTATCATTAACGAGAAGGATTAGGGTCTCATCCCTCTTACCCCAATACTTAATCACCGCTATGTTCGTTTGCGTCTGCACCATCACCATATGCACCCATTTCTTAACTTTAATTGTCATTTTGCAAAAGCAAAACGAGTGAAATCAGATTGAATTTGAATTTGAGAGTAATGTGAGTGAGTGTGAAAGGGTATACCGTATGGTGTGTTTTAATTTATTTAATAAAATAATAATATAAAAGTGACGTGGCATTCCACACGGTTTCGCGATAGATACCTGATGCCGAGTACCTATATAGGAATTGATTTTTATTTTCTTTAGAGCCGCAACTCCAGCACCGCAGTTCTCCACAGTTTTTTATTTCTTCCATGCGTGTCGGCGCCCATCCCGAAAGTGCTTTTTTTCTTGTCTTCCACCGAAAAACTAGCTCTTCATTCTTGTGGTCTTTCTCCGTGCCGCGTGCGTGTGTCTGCTGCCTATTCATTGTTTATTTCTTCCTCCCAGAGTGATTCAACCAGCTCTTTGTTCCTTCCAGTCGATCTTTCTTTCTTGCCCACTAAACAAATTATTTTTGTTCTTCTACGTGAGTTGGTCGGCCACAAGATGCTTTTATTTATTTATATTTGTTCTTTGTCTGCCGATTCCGGCCAGCATTTTAATTTCTGGCAGCCTCCCTCTCTTTGGCGTCCATATGCATGTGTTTCTCCCAGAAAAAATGCTACACAGTCCGTTTTGGCTCTTTTTTAAAAAATATTTAAAAGTGTTAAAAAATAATGTGAAAAAAAAAATCTTTTTCTTAATCATTAAATAAAAAATATTAAAAAATAAAATCAGGCAAAAAAAGGGAAAAAAGGGAACTCCCTAACATCAGTATTATTTTAGAAAAATGTCAGAGTCCGATTTGGGCTCTTTTATTTTTGCCCGTTTGGTTTTTTTATTTTATTTTATTTTTAACTTAGTGATTAAAAAAATATTATTTAATAATATTATAAAATTTTTTCTTTTTTTAAAAATATTTAAAAGTATTAAAAAAATATATGAAATTAAAATAAGAATTTTTTTCATTTCATTTTTAACACTTTTAAATATTTTTTAAAGAACTAAAAAATTTAAAATATTATTAAATAATATTTTTTTAATCACTAATAAATAAAATAAAATAAAAACAAAAATAAAAGGACACCCTAGCGTTTCTCATTATTTTAAGTGCCGCATGAGGATGAGTGATGCCTCCACAAATCAACAAGTGGAACTCCGGCCTCGTTTGTTTGCAGGAATCACATACAAAATTTTGAAAATTTTTATAAGTTTTATACGGTAGGCTATTTTTGAAAATAAATATTCATCTTTTATCTTATCTTATCTCATTTCATCTCATTTTATTTTATCTCTTATTAATTTATTTACTGTTTATAAATTATACTATTTAAAAAAAACTGCCTGATGTTACTGTTTTGAAAAAAAAAAAAAAAAA
>QEOT01000354.1:55071-84634 GCA_003123785.1 Pterocarya stenoptera
AAAAAAAAAAAAAAAAAAAAAAAAAAAAAAAAAAAAAAAAAAAAAAAAAAAAAAAAAAAAAAAAAAAGGAGAGAGGACCAAAACAATGTCACATGACCAGGCACACGCCGAAAAGCTTGAAATAGAAAGCGCTTGGTGATTGTTCACTTGCAGTATAATCTGTTGCACGTCATTTCAGTATTATTACACTCTAATTAGTTGTGAGTCCCATCATAATAAATATTTAAAAAAAAAAATTAATCTAATTTTATCTCTATAAATAAATACATATCTTATCTTATCTCTTTTATATTTAACATATCTCAATATTATTTATACATATCTAAAAAAATATCATCTCATCTTATTGACAAAAACAAACAAGACCTGAGGCTTCGTTTGGATGTACAACTCATCCCAACTCATCTCAACTCATCATTACACCTTTTTCAAATTCCAATACAAAATATAATAAACAATTCAACTTTTTCAAATCCTAAAACAATTTTAATATTAAAAAATAATATTCTAACAATATTTTATCATCTCAACTCAACTCAACTCAACTTACTTTAACATCCAAACCCACCCATCTTTCAATCCGTGCTAGTTCATCAAGTCAAAAAGTAAAATACTAAAAGTTTAAAATATTATATTTTAATATTATTATTATTTTAAAATTTGAAAAAATTAAATTAGTATTTAAAAAAATTAAATTATTTATTATATTTAATATAAAAATTTAAAAATATATAATAATAAATTGAGATGAAACTTGAATTTTATGTTAGTTCAAACCTATCCTAATAGTTGTTCTTCCTTCCAAAAATCAAAAGTAATTGGGTCCCACGCCTTGAATTTCACCAAAAACGGAAAGCTTCCCTTCTCTTTTATTTTTTTATTTTTATTTTTTGTATTCTTCCTCCAGTTATTTCGTTTGAGTCTTTCGCATTTTTGCCCAGTCCCTTCGATTTGCGTCCAAAAGTCTCCTATTCGCATGTGAGAGTTTAAACGCTGAAAAACAACTTCCGACTTTTACGTTTCTTGCATTTCTCTCGCAGCCCATGCGGCGTGTGACTTTTTCTTTTCATGGTCTGCGTGAGTTTGGCTCATCTGACTAGGCTTGGGCCTCATCATTCTAAAATTACATATAAAAATATGTTTAAAAATATCTCAAAATAAATAAAAATTAAATTCAACAATATAAATTAATTTATATAATTTCTATTCACATTTTAATATTTTAATTTAATAATTAAATATTTAGAATACATTTTCGTACACTCATCAATCTACAAGATCATGTGTCTAAATATTATAAACCACAAATCTTTAATAGAGGCATTTTCCCCTAGTTACTGATTTACAATCCTCAAGTCTTCAAAATGTTATAACATGCATTGCCAACCAGAACAACTACTTCAATTCAACTCCTCAATTTTTATCTCTACTATTTCAAAATCTTGCTCAGCATCACAATCTATGGTTATGAGAAGCTAGACCGTTGTGGGACTACTACAATGAGATTTTAAAATTTTAGTAAGTTAGTCTTAGAGCTACGCTCATGATATCAGGTAGTAATGACAATTACTAACAAATATGCAAATACAACTTTATAGCCTTTAAATCATACCATGCTTTTCCTCCGGCAGTTAATGAATTTGAAAGTGTGATATCGTTTCAAGAAATCTAATGCTTCACAAACATCTTTCACTTTAAAAGTTTCCAAGCCTCCATCAGTTGAGAGACAACCACTAGAACCGAGATCTTTATACCCTCTAAGTCTAAGTGGGTTCACTATACCAGAGACCTTTATTCCCAGAGATGTCTCAAAATCTCTTATGGGAGGTTTATATAGTGAGTTGAGATGAGAAGAGAGTTGAAAATTGAATAAAATATTGATATAATATAATTTTTTATTTAAAATATGAAAAAGTTAAATTGTTTATTATATTTTGTTTAAAAGTTTGAAAAAGTTGTAATGATTAGATGAGATGAGATGAAACGAGTTGCGATCAACTCATTATCCAAATAAGACTTGAATCGTCCACTAGACCAGAGATTTTTATACCTAGAGACATTTATACCCTTTAAATTTCTTTATGTTCATCGAACCAGAGACATTTATCCCAAGTCCGAACGTGCCCACTCGCCCAAAGACATTTGTTCGCTCTGTGTTTGAGTGTGCTGATTATGCATATTAACTTAGAAATTTTTACACCAATCACATATAGTTTTTTTTTTATATATATATAATTTCATATCTAATGCAATAATGGCATACTTACGATAAACTTGTGACTTCCAGTAACAAAATAATACAATTTGTTCATGCTAAACACATTAACAGTTAATAATTGGTCATTGAAGGAATATCACATAATGGAGTTCAGAGGTAATTTATTGTTTTTCTCTAGTACAAGTTGGTCATTTATCGTTCTCGTGGTTTAAGTGAAGTTTTTGGTCGCAATATAGATTCTTCTTGCCAAAATGCTAGCTAGTCTCCTTCTCTCGCCCGATTTCTCTCCCAGTTTACTAGCAGGTCTGAGATAGAAAAAAGAAAACACAATGTAAGGGTGTTTGGGTGAGACAGGCGATCAAGAGAAAGGCGTCCCCGTTTGGATTGAAAGATAAATGAGATGAGATGAGTTGATATGATTTGTTAATAGTAGTGAGATTTGTGAGTTAAGATAAATTAAGATGGTTTTTGAAAATTGCGTGTTTGGATTGGAAATGAGATGAGATGATTTTAAGTTGTTGGAGAAGAGATAGATGTGGGTTTCACAAATTATTACATATTATTTGTAATTATTTTGTTTTATTTATAAATATATTTATTTTTTGAAAAAGCCGAAGGTATGAGCTGTGTTTTTGTCGTGTAAAACCTAAACGCTTTTCTTCTTTTCCGCTGGCCTTATGAAAAGCTACTATTAGAAACTTTGTTGTCTTGCAAAGACATCAAAAACTATTTTCAAATCAGCATGCGATGACCTTTTAAATAAGAATTAATTTCTCCTTACAAAAAGATGAGATGAAACCATCTCACTCCTTAAATCCAAACCACATTGTTTGTCCTCCCACCTCCCATCTATATATAGTCAACCACAGTGACGGGTGTCCTATGCGTTGTCAGTAAAGCTATGAGGTGTCAGGAGATTTGTGTGAGGTGTTGTTTAGACTCTGAAAGGTGGTAGATCATGCATTGCTTCTGAGCGTCCCTTTTGTCTGAGTAATGTTATCTACTGTGCACTTAGATGCAGCTTAATTCGAGCGTTGGGCGAGTAAAGTGTAGCATGGAAATCCTGAGCATCCCGACCAATAGTAGCTCGGTACACCAAACCCATGTAAAGGGCGTTATGGGTACTTGCTCGAAAGACTCCCGAGTTATACTTTTGATCACTTGTTTGGACACTTTGAGGAACACACTTCTGTTTGCTCACCCTATTCTGGCTACTTACCACACTTGCTAGCCTAACTATGCCCGCGAAGTACTTTGCCCATCCTAATCCTTCGCTCACCCGTTCTCTTGCTCGTCTTTTGTCCATTCAACATTCTTCTTTGCCCGGTAGCTGAATACTGTACCAACTCTTTGCTCGCCAACATCTTTCGCTTGACTTAAGGCTCTATTTGGTTTGGATAGTAAGATGAGACGAGATAGTTTTGAATAAAAGTTAAAAGTTGAATAAAATATTATTAGAATATTATTTTTTAATATTATTATTATTTTAAAATTTAAAAAAATTGAATTGTTTATTATATTTTATGTAGAAATTTAAAAAAATTATAATATTGAGATAAAATTGTTTCTACATCCAATCGAGTCTTAAACTTGTTGCTAGGCCTTGACTAGGTGCGTTGCTCGGCCGCTTGATGCTCGCCTAAGGAAACACCCGAACACGCATTGCTCGCCAGAACCGTCAACTAGCTCGTTTTGTTTGCCCAAAAGCAATAAAATCCTATTTTCTTTATTTTTCTTATTAAGAATAGACTAGCGTGGTTCACACAGAGTGCATTTTAGTTGTGATGAAGAAGTTGATGTAACTTTTGGTTGGAAGGTGTAGTTGCCCACTGCATCTTGAATTGACATTTCAAATTGTTTTCTTAATGATGACCGAAAATTGAAAAACTTCATCCGCCCAAGGGATGTTCAATTTTTTACCAATCTCGCAAAGGAATTTAATAAAACATAGAAAAAAGATAACCAAAAGGAACTTTCTATTGCTAGATAACAAGGGACGTAATCAAACAAAGGATAATAAAAATTATACATGAATTTGGAATCTCTCAATCGACATATACAAGAAGACCGTGCACATCACATCATCCTTTTATTCAATGCATTCTAAAACACGCAATGATTGTCACAGAAATTCGAAGTTCAAGTTTTGGACAATTTCTTCACACTCACCATCCTCTTTGAGAACCCCCTGAAGAATGCATATTCAACCTGTCGAGGACAGTATTGAAATCAACAGGTTGCCCACTCTCCTCCATCCTTTGAATCACGCTGGCAACATGGTCACCCCTGCATCCCATGCTTACCAGTTTCTCAATCAGGTCACTATAAGGATGGTTGCGAAAGAACTGTGAATAGCTTGGATTCCGGACCATATGATTGGGGCCTGTTGTTGGTGGTGGTGGATTCTGAAGAGGCACACTTGTTGGAGGATATCCACCTTGAGGGAAATGAGGAGGTTGAGGTGGATGATGTGCTCTACCTTCACTGTCATACATCATATATGCACTCCCCTGAGGAAGTGTGGGCTGGGGTCCAGGGGCTGAATATCCATCGCCTGGTTGTCCTCCAAAAGTGCCTTTGATTTGCTGAGGCGGCTGCTGTGGGACTGTTCTACCTGCCCCACTATATCCATATGGAATGGCATCAGCGCGGCTTGATACAGGTTGAGGGATTCCTGGAAATTGCACTTGCATTGCCATGCTTCTTGGGAGTGATTCTGGAGGAGATAAGTTTGTTGGTTGACTTGGTGGGTAGGAAGGGTATGTTGCTGCTGCTGATGGCCTGATCTGGGGCTGCATCAAGGGTTGTTGTGGGGGCTGTGGTGATTGCTGGGGCCATTGCTGCTGATACTGAGCGAATGCTTGGACTGGTGGCGTTTGATTTACTTGAGATTGAGCTGGCTGAGGTGCCGCCCTAGAGATGTCCTGCAGTTGAGGAGTTCGGTACTGGGAATCAGAAGGTGGATATTGGCTCTGAGGGTGTTGTGTTTGGGCAGGTGGATTTGGTAACGGCGTTGGAGGGAGATAGTAGGGCTGTTGTTGGGTTAGATTCTGAGTGGGTGCTTGGGGAGGGGGTGCCACAGGCTGTTGCTGGGGTACTACCTGGTGTGGAAGGGCAAGAGCTAATTGTTGGTTGTGCGCATCGGATGCAGTGTCGGTCTTTTTCGAATCAGCTGCAGCTGATGAAGCTTTCTCCTCGTTGGACTGAGAGTGGCTTGAAGAAGACTCTTTTTGTGCAAGCTGAAGCTTGGCCAATTCTTTCTGGGTCTCAGCAAGTTCCTGTTTGTCTCTTAGAATCTGTACAGACCGGTGGACCTGCAGTGAGTATAAAATAAATTAATCTCTTGTTGAAAATCACAATGCATGTTAATGCAAATGCCAGCCAGCTAAAGTAGCATGAAAATGAATAAATTAATCCATATTGTTACCCTCCGCAACACCAAAGTCATAGAATATGCGCGGCTTCTTATCAGGTTCAACTTGACAAAAGAAAAAGAAAAGAAAAGAATGAATTGTTCTAAATTTGATATAACCTGAAACAATCTATCTTGGTCTTAAAAAGCAGGCACGTAGATCAAACAAATGGGAGCAGAAGGCTTTTTCTAAAAGAGAAAACTTTAAAATTTACTGTTATGAAACACTTTAAAACATACATACAGATGATGCCATGAGCTCATATGTAAGTCCAGTGACAGCTATGAAGTATTAGGTATGAATGCATACAACCCACTCCAAGGTGTTACTAAAATTTTAATTCAGAATTTTTTTTTTTATAAGCAAGTTAATAATATTTATTTATAAAAAGCAATGAAGATGATACCCAAATACATAAGAGAGTAAAAGAGAGAGACACATAAACAAGTTAACAACTAATGGAGCACCTACTGTCAAGATGTGGTGTAAAACTGCACCCTCTAATGGAACACTGATACGGAAAAATCATATAATTTTTCAAATGACGCCACCTACACTGACTTATTTTTTCTATCATATATTTAGAAAACAAAAAATAAACCAATGAAGGGGGGTGGTCCAACCACTCCAAGGTGGCGGCAAACCATTTCAGCCCAGGATGGATCTAGCTACCCCACCACCTGGGAGCTACCAGACCAACCCGGCTCTGGGCCGATGGCAGTCACAGTCACACCCTAAATGGGGTGGCAGCCACTCTTGGGTGGAGAGCCACCCAGTTTTTATATTAATGGATTTAATCTGTTGTGGAGTATCTTCTCTATCCTTCATATTACTCTGCATAAGTCAGTATATACGACAAATTACTCTGCATCAACAATCTCCATTCTCCATTCTCCCATTAACAAATCCAGCCCCTTCCCTAATTCAAAGAGTTATGGTCCTTAAAATGCACTACAAACTTGAAAGAGGCAGGTCATTTCTAAAAATACTCCAAGCAACCATACTAAAATTATCAAATTACAGTTCACTAGCATCCTTTCTTCATTAGGCCCAAGAAAACTCAATAAAGCACTGGTCTTTGTACTTCCAATAAGAAAAACTATATTGCCAACCAGACAATGTAGAGAAGAATAAAGGTCACTAATTATAATCCAAATAATCACCATAATGATAATACTAAACATACAAAGATGCTGCATTTCATATCTCATAGCTAAAACTTTGGATATTCTAACTCACTTCTTGAAGATGTTTCTCAAGAGATTGAAGCTTCGAATCAGCCTCTCCATGATCACGAACTAAATCTGACCGCATTTCACCAATTGATTTATCAAGATTATAGCAATATAATTCCAACTGAGACAGCCGTGAACTGAGTCCCTCAAGAAAACGCATAAGGTTGTCAGCATACTTCTTCATACTTTTTTCAACGGTTGCAATCACATCTTGGCTGGAAGAATCTTCTGGTTGGTTATAGCCTACAGGAAACATTGCTGATCTTGCCATTCTGCTTTTGTGAAAATCCTGCTCAAAAGAGAAAACAGCAGCTTCTAACAAGTGAATACAACAGTGTTCCATTATGGTCAATTAAAGGCATCAGATGATTAAACATTCCAAATGAGTAACATGACTAAGAAGTAACTACCAGTTGTTTTCCTGAATCAAAGTAGTAGTGATATGCAATTCTTACAACCTTGAAAGCAAAATCATAGAAGACCCTAACCAGTAAAAGCCCCCAAAGGATGAAAAAGTTGCGTCACGAGTTTGCTATAACTGCATTTTCAATGGGACAGAAAATTTTCGAAAAGAAAATTATCAAAGCTCGCACCCTTTTTAAATCAAGAAATATAGATTGGTATGTATTACAACAGATCGAGGGACTAAGAGATTTTCGAAAAAAGCGAGAAAGTAAAGAATGTTATCTACTTCCCCTTCCCCATACGCATATATTTCTTGGCCAAAAAGAAATTGGTATCTGCTTCTTTAATTTGCTAAAAGTTAAAACCCATCTTGAAAAAAAGTCCACACTTTTAAGAAGCTCAGCTTTGGGAAAATTCTAGGCTTTGGAAATTAAATATCTTTCCGTATATAGTAACCAGGTATTTAACCATCCATAACCATATAAAACATATGAAAAACCTAATATTTACAATTCAACCAAGAGAGAACAAATTGTAGAATATGGCATAAACAGTAAACCTCAACTAATTCTCTAGAATTATGCACATATTACAAAGACCCCAATTTGAAACAATCCCAAAGCTCAAGAGAGAGAGAGCAGGTACAGTTACCTTGCCTGTATTGGAGGCGATGACCGGTTCGCCGTGGCTGCCATTGGAGGAGTCCTGGTTCGCGTAGTCTTCGTAGGAGCAGAGGATGTCATCGGACCCGAAATCGAACCCTTTGGAGCCCGGGTTTGCCCGAACCGAAGATCCGGACGCCATCAAAAGAGAGAAGGATCGAGGTATACGTGGTTTTCAGAGAGAACGTTCGAGAGTACTTGAGGTACTTGAGGGCTTTGCGAGAGATAGAGAGAGAGAGAGAGTTTTCATCGGCTTTGTTTGGAGAGGAAGTTTCGTGGAATTCTGCACGAGGAAACACGTTTTTCTTTTCTTTCGGACATAAATAAAGCGTTCGTACGTGTTGAGATTTGAGGGAAGATAAGAACGAGGCTCACAGGCCATTTCACCGTATACTTTTTCCAGCTATACCCTCAATTACCCTGTGGTTGGTTTTCTTTGTGTTTATTGTAAGGACGGAAATTTGTCAAGAGAAATGATAATTATAGTTCGACTTGTATATTTTTTTTAAAAAGTAGATAAATTTAGTAGAAAATAAATTTAATCAACTAACGTAATAATATAATTTAATTTAATTAAATATTAATTTAATTTTATAAAAATTGACTTCCTTTTAGGACTGGTTTGAAAATTAAAAATTCTCAAAATTTCACATTTCATCTCAACTCATTATTACATATTTTTCAAATCATCATATAAAATATAATAAATAATTCAACTTTTTCAAATCTCAATACAACTTTTTCAAATCCCAATTCAATTTTTTAAATTTCAAAACTAAAAAATAATATTTTAAACTTTAAAACAAAACACAAAATTCTCACCTCAACTCCCAAACCTCTCTTACTCTTTGAGTCAAATTTAACTAACAAGACACTTAAAATACCCCACATTAAATTAGTCATGTCTATATAAATTTAGACATTAACTATAGTAACTCATCAAATATGTGGGTGTACAGTTAACTTAGCCAAACACTATAATATTCATTTATCACTCCTCTCACCAAATATGTAGGTATTTTTTGTAATTAAGATATTTGGTTCGATTTATTATTATTAAATATAAAATGTGATAAAAGTAAATAAATTAGTTAATATTAATTAGAATATTAATGATTAATTTAATTAGAATATAATTAATATTAATATTTAATATTTAATAAATGTGATAAATATTAATATTAATTTAATTAGAATATAATTATTATTAACATTTAATTGGTAGAACTACAAAATGTGATAAAAATAAATTAAATAAAAAAATTCTTAAATTAATAATATTTTATTATTATATAGAGAATAAATAGATAATCCAATATGGAGATTGTATTTGAATGGAATAAGCAAATGCTAACTCATGTGATATTAGTTAAAATTTGAATTTACATTTGGCCAATTCAATGAGAATGCTCTAAGTAGTTGGGGAATTATAGATTTGGGCCACAAACTAAGTGAAAAAAAAAATAATAATGATATACACATTACATTTTACAATATATTTTATAAAAATATTTTAAGATTTTATAAAGCAATATTAGTTTTATAAGTTCTTTTACAAAGAACCCATTATTTAAAACATAATTGTATAAAATATTGTAAAAAGTGTTGTGTGTAAATTATTTTTTAAATATAAAATGTAAGAAAAAATTGAAAATAATAAAGGAGAGCTAAAATAAGTGAGTCTATAGATAATGATTATATGAATGATATTACACATAATTCTAAGAAATTTTAAGATGGCAAGAATAATAGTGAAATGGTTTGAGTTAAAATATTTTATTAGATTTCAGAAAACAAGAAAAAAAGTTTATAGTTGTTGTTTAACCTACTAGCATGTTCGTGTTGGCTGGTTTTTTCTTTGGTTGGCTGGACATGTGGTTAGATTCTCCTTTGGTTGGTTTTTTTTTTTTTTTTTTTGTAATTTGTTTTACTGTGTAGTTTACTTGGTAATCTAGCCCTATTTTTTTTTGTTTTTTTTTTTTTTTTTTTGTTTTTTTGTTTTTTTTTTTTTTGGTTTGTTTTTTTTTTTTTTTTTTTGTAATTTGTTTTACTGTGTAGTTTACTTGGTAATCTAGCCCTATTTTTTTTTGTTTTTTTTTTTTTTGTTTTTAGAGGATAACACTATATTCACAAAAGCAATATATTCACAAAAATAGTAGTTAGGTAGTATGGAAAATAATACTTAGGCTTGAGCATATACTACTACTCTGGGAGAAACATCACCATACCTAAAAACAGTAGTTCTAAAACCAAAAACAAAAAAAAAAAAAAAACTTAAAAAAAATAGCAGAAAAACACATCCCTAGGCAGGGACAATACAAAACATTTGTAAAAAATATGGGCCATGCTATTGGTTAATGCATGGAAATTGAAAAAAAATGTAAACCACACCTTAATCAACCTTGGGCAGGAACCATCAACCATGATATTATTGCTTTGGATGATAAACACACCTACAAGTTAATCAAAGATCATGTACCCACTGATAAGATTTACACCCCATCGTGGCACTAAATTTTGAAAGTTTTAGCATCTATTAAAACTCCAAGAATTACATCCCCATCATTTTTATCACACCATTGAAAAAAAAAAACTATAAAATATTGTCATAGCACTAGAACATTAGTTTTATACATTTTTATAGGCTGTTGGCCATTGCATGTGCAGCAACCCACTGGCCTGCATTGTTGGTAGCTCTGCTTGGGCTTGGGTAGGCTTGTGAAGGGTTGGCCCATGGAGAGGGCCTTGAGGTGGAACTGTTTTTTAAAAGATTTTTTTATTGGGCTTTGGTGACTTTGTGAGGGCTAGCCCACGGAGGAGGCCTTGTGTTAAAGAGACATGGGCCTGGCTTTATGGCAATTGTACTAAGCCTTTGGTAACTTTGTAAGGGACTAGCCATGGATAGGAGCTTGGGTTTGTACTTTTTTATCTTAAAAAATACCAACCATGTGCACAACCACATTGGTTGAGCTTTTGTGGCTTTTGATAACTGTAGTCGTGCTTCATGCCTTTGTAAGGACATACACTTTTCTTATTTGTCATGCTATTGTATGGGTTATTTTTATGACTTAAGATTCTTGTCTGTGGATGGTAAGGTTGAGGTGGCACATTTCCTTCTCGTTCAAAATTATTAATATGTCAAACAACAAGAAATCAAGCACCCATGTAGACATCGGTCAAATTTATGCAAAAGTGACCCATTTCTTCAAAACGTTCAACCACATATAAGCTTGAAGATATTACTCAAGCCATAGTTGTGCTCACTCTTGACAATTCCCCTTATGATATTCAATGAATTGTCGACACCGGTGCTTCACCCTATATGATAGGTAATGCCGGTCTCATTGAAAATCTTCACTGTTCTCTTGTTAATGATGTTGTTATTGCCGGGATAGTACACATGCTATTACACATATTGGTGACAAATATATTACTCACTTCTAAATTTAAATTAAAAGATTTCATCTCAGGTCCTGACTTGGCCAATAATTTATTATCTACTGGACAACTTACTACTAATCATTCTTATAAACTTGGAGACCAAGTTTTAGAAACTTGCCTATCACCCTTTACCATAGAAATCCAACACCTTGTGCAATACAACTCGTCTAAGTGGTGCCTAAAGGAATACTTGGCTGCCAAGTTCTACATTTCTGAAAATTCAAAGGACAATTTCTGAATTTGTATGATCAAAGCCAAAATAAAAATCAAGTCAATTAGCATAGGATGGACAATCGGCCACTAGACTTCAACCAACCCATAAGGAAAATTTTCTGAAATTTTAGGCTTGATCTCTGGAAATTAGATTAAGCATTAATTGACTAAAAACTTAAATTAAGATACATGTCATATCATAAGAGGCATGCCTAAACCAAGCACTCCACAACAAGTACAAACTGGTACATCCAACGAATGCCACCAAGTGCCTTGTCTATTTTTGAATGAAATTTTGTGCACTAAAGCCTAGCCCCATCACTTGAATAAATGTAGAAACTTGAACCATGAAAATAGGACAAGGGACGACACACTCTTACACCTTCACATGAAGTACAAGTCACTAGAGTTCAAACCAAATACCAGCTCTTCTTACACATTCCAAATAAACAAGTGCAACACATTTTTAGGCCATTTGCTTTGTCTCCAAGCTAAAAAAAAAAAAAGGAACAATGAATCCCAAGTGATCAAATCCCCTTTGACCCCACAAAGGTTTATTTGGTCAAAGGTTGGAAGAAAAGACAAAGGAAGCCAAAATACCCTATATCGGCCGATTGGCACACTTAGCATCAAATTTGATTTTCCTTCTCTTCTACTTGCCACCAAAGCTTTACCCTTTCAAATTAAACTCCTTACACGTTATCTCAAGCCAGGAAAACATGCCAACCCATGTCAAGTTTCCTAGTGACATGTCAAACCCTTCCACCCCACTCCAAGCATCAATAAGTGTAATTGGGTACCCCTAGAGTGAGACCATCGGTTTGAGTCAAAGTTTGAAAGAAGGTTTATGAAAATATACAGATTTAATTGAAGAGATTGAAGGGAAGAATCAAATATGGAATGAAGAAGTAAACTGCATCCCTACAACAAATACAAAGAATGAACTATAGCCATAACATCTAGCCAAGCACCATGATGAGCAATCTTACAAACCACCTCCTATTTCCACACCATCTTCTTGATTCCCAAGCAAGGTTGAAGAAATCATGGCATTCAACCATCACTTGACACCTAAAACTTTGACTCCAAAAGTTTGAAGAAAAACTGAATGAAGATTGGAAGAAGCTAAATGGCTCTTCTCGGGTATCAACAACACCTCACCTCTCTATCATCTCTTCCACCATGAAGACATGTGTCTCTCACTCTCATATCTTTCTTGCATAAGGAGGGAACTATTTCTATACCAACTAGAGCCCTAGAACCGAAGTAGCTAAGGGAAACTAATGGTTTTAGGTGATGGTTTTGAAGAAGAGAAAGGATTCGAGTAAGATCAAACTTAGTTCACGGAAACTTGTTCAAAACCCAACAGTTCTTGCACCCCACATCCCACAAACTCATAAATGACTTCATACTAGGGTAGACATAAGATTCCATAGTTGTACACAAAAGAACAAAGAGGAAAGATCATCATAACCCTTAGCCGAATTCACCATGGTAAGCTTAGGGGTAAGTTACGGATAACCTATGGTTTGTATTGCTTCTTGAATGATCCCCTTCTTCAAATTGAGTCTACAAATAGCACCCCTCATGCCTTACTTCACTCCACACTACAAGCAAGAGAATTTTAGTGATATAGAGAAAAGGTTCCAAAAATAGTGAGAAAGAGAACTATAGCCTTGTACTTGGAGGTAAAGCTCAAAGTGGTAAGTAGTCTATCTCACTGTTTGATGAAGTGATGAATGAACATATTAAGCATGAATTTGTGATGCTATGAGAATTGATATGAGAAAATAAAGGGTATGCATGCTCGGGTTAAGTCTTGATGCTAGCATAATAAATTTGTGATATGGTTGTTAAGTGATCATGATATGATGTTATAAACATCAAAGTGAATGTTGGTTATGACATGCCATGCTAGGAATTGAATTAATATCTTGGATTGATCATCAAGCATTCTTCTGGCTACTAGTGATTCAAGAATTGATGTTGTGGCTAAGTCACTTATGAGCATGTTTTTATCATGTTGGGGTATAAATTAAAGTGTTGCATGAAGAACTTGAGTTGAAGGATTTAGTATTAGTGTAATAAGAAGCATCATAAGATAGCATGGACATTTGGTATTGATTTCTTCATGATCACATGCCACGGCTTAGGTAAGAATTTTCGTGGTAAAACATTTGATTCAAGAGGTGTGAGATGTATATAGGAAATTGAAGTTATGGAGTTGCATAGTTGGTGAAATTGAGCAAAAGGTAAAATGTCATATTAAGCGTATAGTTTAGTAACTATTATAATGCTAACTTTTAATATATCTCTTGTTTCAGCCACCACACATTTATATCTCAAGTAGTTTATAAGTTGGCTTCTAACTTATTGTTGGATAATGTTTATATGACTTTGTATAAACTCTACTTTCATGTTACAAATGCTATTTGATCATGAAATGTCTTGTTTTACTCTATAAGCATTTGGTCACTACATAACATGTGTTGGTTATTATGATTTTTTGTATAAACAAATACTCTTTAGCATGATGCATAGAAATATGATATTTTACATAAAGTTGATATTTGTTACAAAAGAAAAACACATGTCACGAAATATGTTTTATTATGAGCATAGCATGAAAAATATTTTTATCACGACCGAATGCTAAAATGAGGGATTATCCTAGTAGAACTCCTCTGTCTACTCTAGAGTGATTAAAAATAGGTAAAATGCTAAATGCAGTTGGTTTGGGTAAGCACTGGGCAGTCAGCGGCTGACGTGGAAACAAACGACGTCGTTTTTTTTTTACTTCCAAATTCAAATTTCGCACTTCACCCCCTAGCTCTCCCTCTCTCTCTTTGGTCTCGAGTAACTCCTTTGTGTTTCGAGTAACCCCGAAGACCCCCCAGCTCTCCCTCATTCTCTTCCTGTTTCGAGTAGCCCAAGACCTCTCTGTTTCTCATGGTCGAGAGAAATCTCTCCAGCGGCGTCGCCCCTTCCTTCCGTTCTCCCCTTTCCTTCTGTCCTCTCAGTCGAGAGAAATCTCTCTAGCGGCGTCGCCCCTTCCTTCCGTCCCCTCAGTCAAGAGAAATCTCTACAACGGCGTCGCCCCTTCCTTCGTGGACCAGCTTCCACGAATCTGTTGACCCACGAAACCAACTCACGAAAAGTTGACCCAGGAAAATGCAATTTCAGCCCTTCCATTTCCCTTCATCTCGAAAACCTAGCCCCAACCAGTCCATTTCCCTCATTCCGAAACCCTAACCCTAATCCTAAGCCTAAGCCTAAGCTTAACCAGCTCCTTTCCCTTCATCCCAAAGAGGAGGACCGAAGAGGAGGATCGGGTAATTGAACAAGAAGAAGGTTTGCCTCTTGCATTACTTGGTAGCTACAATGATCGTGCAAAACATCTTCATTCGTCTCCATCAGGTTCCAGCCCTTATCCATTTTATCTCCTATATATTTGATTTATTTTATCGCCTATATATATTTACTTTTTTATTTTACTCAGTCTAGATCTTTTTTTTTTTTTTTGTGAATTATTCAATCAAGCTATTCAGTCTAGTTTGGTGGGTTAGGTGTAACACTACTAATAATAAATCTAATATCTAAATTTTAAAGATAACATTAGAATCATAATATAGATGCAATAAAAGACTGACAATATCCTTTGATTTATTGTGATTGAGATGCAAAATTGTGTAGAATACTTGTCTTTTAGGCTAACACCACACACACAACTTAACTGCAAACATTTAACTTTGTGAGGTCTCCATTGTTTGCTATTTCACCTATGGCTTGAAGGGTTTGAAAATACCACCTTCATGCTGCTTGTTGTTATGCTTTACTTTTTTTTCCAAAAAAAAAAACAAAAAAAAAAAGAAAAGAAAAAATTGCACAATAGCTCAAATTTCATGGCAAGAGAGAGTAAAGATGTAGGGTTTAAAATGTTAATGTCACTGCACAACTTGGCTTTTGTTCCACCTTACAATGTTGGATGTGGACAAGGTGAGGATTTCAACCATTTATTGTGTTTTGGATATGTCTTGGCTTCTGATCTTGTGACTTCTTTTTTTCACTATACATGCAATAAATATGGATATGTCATTTGAATTGCATTACAAAATGGATTACAAAATGCGCCCGGATGGTCAAGTTTTGTGGCAGAACATGATGCATCTGCAAGTTGTTTTGTAGAGTCTTATATATGATTACCTTTCTAATTTATTTATCTTCATTGTGCTCTTTTTTGAATGTAAGTAGGTGTCTTACTTTGTATACTTCCTGTATACTTGAGCACTGCCTAGGTTCATCCTCTTCAATAAAGATTCTTATGTAAAAAAAAAAAAAAATTGTGCTCTTTTAAATGCCATAAGGCTACTTATTGCCCTTGTATGTGAATACTTGACTGGGTGCAACTAAATCACACTTCTCTAAGTGTATTTGCCAGAGTGTAATTTGGTAATCATGTAATTATTTTCTCCTTCTAGTTAATAGGATTGCTATTATTTTCCCAACTTCTCATTAGACATCAATATGTAAACTCTGTTTTGACGCAATTGCAATAACTTTTAGTGTAAAGATTCTTATTTAAGTATTCATCATCTTCAATAAAGATTCTTATTTACTTATCACAAAAAAAAAAAAAAAAATGTGCTCTTTTAAATGCAGGAAGGCTACTTATTGCCCTTGTATGTGAATACTTGACTGGGTGCAACTAAATCACACTTCTCTAAGTGTATTTGCCAGAGTGTAATTTGGTAATCATGTAATTATTTTCTCCTTCTAGTTAATAGGATTGCTATTATTTTCCCAACTTCTCATTAGACATCAATATGCAAACTCTGTTTTGACGCAATTGCAATAACTTTTAGTGTAAAGATTCTTATTTAAGTATTCATCATCTTCAATAAAGATTCTTATTTACTTATCACAAAAAAAAAAAAAAAAATGTGCTCTTTTAAATGCAGGAAGGCTACTTATTGCCCTTGTATGTGAATACTTGACTGGGTGCAACTAAATCACACTTCTCTAAGTGTATTTGCCAGAGTGTAATTTGGTAATCATGTAATTATTTTCTCCTTCTAGTTAATAGGATTGCTATTATTTTCCCAACTTCTCATTAGACATCAATATGTAAACTCTGTTTTGACGCAATTGCAATAACTTTTAGTGTAAAGATTCTTATTTAAGTATTCATCATCTTCAATAAAGATTCTTATTTACTTATCACAAAAAAAAAAAAAAAAATGTGCTCTTTTAAATGCAGGAAGGCTACTTATTGCCCTTATATGTAAATACTTAGACTGGACGCAACTAAATCACACTTCTTTTAATGTATTTGTCAAAGTGTAATTTGGTAATCATGTAATTATTTTCTCCTTCTAGTTAATAGGATTGCTATTATTTTCCCAACTTCTCATTAGATATCAATATGCAAACTCTGTTTTGACACAATTACAATAACTTTCAGTGTCAAGATTGATTAAAACATCCAAGTACTTTGTAATACTTTATTCCATTGGACTTGTGTAATAAATTTTAGTGGTATGAACTTACATGAATTTATTGTACCACAAAATCAGCAAGCGTGGGTGATGCTCTTGTATATGTCCCATGTACTCGAGTTGTTGCCTATCCTTATAATTAATAAAATTTTGTTTATTGATAAAAAAAAGATATAATCTTCAAGAGGAACCACTTCTCATTCTACTCTTTTTAATTGAGTAATTTATTTTTTGAATCATCCTTTGATACAATCTATCTCGAGCAAGGGGTACTGAAAGAAGAATAATTACTCTATAAGCTGGGTCCTTATCCAATTTAGAGTCCAGGAACAATCAGAGGCCTTCTTCATCAGGATTCTTGTTGGGGGCCTACCTCCACTGTGAAGGTTCTGCACTGACCTTACTATCTGGATTAATGTGTACAATTTATCTCTTTTCCCTTTTCCTTTTCTACATTTCAATTGACACATTAACTACCAGAGTATTAATCTTGCATCAGTAACAAATTTTATGCTGTTGTCTCTAAAGAAAATTTAAATTTAGAAAAGAGAATTAGTAATTTTTTTTTGGTCTCATAATGTTGGATTTTAGTAGGATTTCTTGATGTCGATTGGTTTGGCTAGTTGAGAACAGAAATTAAGAACATCTAAATGCATTCTAGGATCCAGAAATGTACTTGATGTCATCATCATCACTATGTTCTTCATCCATTGGCAAACGTACTTTAGCACCTCCCTTGTGCTTTTGTGAGATTGAAGCTATATTGAGATACTCAAATACTACGAAAAATCTAGGACGACCATTCTTAGGGTGTCCAAAGTACAACAAGAAGGTAACTATAGGACTTGAAATGTATCGCGTTTAAAATAGATTGATTAATGTTATGTACGTCTAACCTTTTTTTACATATGTGTGCAAATACCAGGGATTACCATATTGTAAATATTTTAAGTGGGCAGATGGTAATCAATATATAGAGCTAGAAGAAAGAAAAAATGAACTGTCAAGAAAGGAGGAAGAGATCGAGAAGAGACTCAACGATGTCGAAAATTATGTAACTGAGTTTCGTAAGATAGTTGATGACATAAAAAAGATAGAGATGGTGCTATACAATAGAAAAGAGGAGGTTCGGAAAAAGGAGTTAGTGCTTCTTGAGAGAGAAGCTGTCCTAACACGCACGCTATCCTGGGTCTACTTTAGTCTTTTTGTAGTTATTTGTTATTATTTATTGATGCGGTAATGGTTTATGTAAATATTTCTTGTTAATTTGTAATTTTAGTTTGAGGTATGTAAATATTTAGATAACTGAATCTTGTTTTGGTGGGTTTCAATGTTATAAGTTATTTAGTTAGATTTGAACTGTTAGTGTTATATGTAAATATTTAGAGAACTGAATTGTAGTGAAGTCTGAATTGTAGTTTTCCATTCTAATTACCAGCTTGTGTATGAACCCAGCTAATTTGTTTTCAAATCATGAGAATGGAAGGTATTTACAAACAGGAAATTAAGGCAGGTCCAATGCATCTCGTTGGTGCATGTAATTAAGGCAGGCATGTTCTAGAATTATTTTAGGTGTAAATAAGTAGTTCTTAAATGGCTAGTAACAAAATTATTTCTAGATTTTATATGCTCCTTTGCAGCATCTCCCTTCTCAGACTTTCATGGCATCTTCGAAATAATTAAGTGCAAACGTTCATTCCCATAAATCATTGCTGCCCATCAACACCTGTACACATTTTATGTTCTTGAAATGTACAGTAACATATTTAACCACCAAATGGTTAAATAACTTAGAGGTACCAACATTACAAAAAGCCATTCTTCTCAAATCCACATAGACTAATGTCACTTATGACAACCAATGGACCGATTGACCATTGCCTTTGAATGTACCTGGTATACATAATCATCACATCAATTCCACGCATTCTCAAGACCATTTGGCTTGGCCTAATGGCATCACTAGTAACTATAAGTAATTTTAAAATCTTTCTTCTTTTAAATATAATTGGAATGAATATCACTTTACAAGCTATGTGAATATAAAATCATCACAAAAAACTTTAACCACCACACTTACTTTTTACAAAATAATCACAAAAACTCTTAAATAATTAACTTACTTCTTACAAAATATATACAAAAACTCTTAACCACCACACTTACTTCTTAAAAAATAATTACAAAAACTCTTCACCACCAAGTTTTCTTCTTACAAAATAATTTCACAAACTATAACCACCAAGCTAACTTCTTACATAATAAATCACAACTCTTATCGCTTGCTTGCTTCCCACAAAAATATTCACAATAACTACAACCACCAATCTTGGTTCTTACAAAATAAATAACAAAATTCAACATTTTCATCCTGGTTGTGATCCATCAATGCCTAGGGAGGTTTGGTCGTGTGCCATCCAAAAATTCTGTTAGGATTAATACCCAAATATTAATATCATATTAAATAATTACAATTAAATTAATCAAAGTTTAGAAATGTTACACTTCTTGGCTACCAATCACACTTTCTTAGTGCTGGGTTCCACATCTGTCAAATACTGAACTGTCTAGAACAGGCTGTTTATAAATAATAAAATTCGTAGTCAATATAAAATGCAGGACAAGTAACCATCTTAATACAAATATTGCACAATAACCAACATTGGAAATCATTGTTTGATTGATAAATAGATCTATTTCTAAAACCTGCACTTGGGAAGGTATGGTGATATCCACTTCTGATGGCCAAAATAAATGCCTGCGTATGTCCAAGGCTGGTGTATCTCCTTCTACTGTATCTCCTTTATCTCCCTTATCTCGCTAATAATAAAGGAATAAGTAAGAATACTCTTTCTACCAAGTTTACATTATAAATCTAACACATATTCAATACAAATATTTTTAATTCTCTCAATGTTAAAACACTTACCTGTTTGTGTTTTTCTTTGACTTGTACTTTCTTCTGTTTGTCTTTAACCTTGGACATTTCATTCTCCATTCGGGATGCTCTCCTCAGAGATGGGGGTCTTCCCTTCCCCCTGACAACATGTGGACTCTTGACTTGTTGTGAACTACCATCTCCAGTTGTGTCCAATGTCATAAAACTAGCATTCGAACCTATTATGGGCAAATAACTTTTAAATAGGACATAATTAAATAATAGAAATTAAGTAGTTACAAAGAATTAAACCAGATTATGTGACTTTAAAATTCATTGCCTTCAAACCTGTTTGGGTCAAAGATAAGTTGCGTGTATGCTCGCGATAACATTCAGTCATCTCACTTATTCTCTTCTTTGCATCTTCGAAATGTTCATTAGAATCCGTTGCATAAGTTATCATCCCATAACACATATTCAATATAATTGAATATCTATTACCATTTGGCCTCTGATCCCCTACGTCATAGCTACTTCTGACTAAAGTGTATCTTTTTTTGACGTCCTTCCTTCATCGGTTTAGAATGTACTAGTCTGGCAATGATTTTATACCGTTCGATTTGAATATGGCCAAAATATGCCTACATATGATCCCCCTCATTTGAAACAGCCAACATGAATACTTAGCATTACAGTCTTCCTTATTAAAGTCCACAGAATATGTAACCAGTTTAGTGAACTCATCAATACGAACTTCATCTTCTACCAAATAACTCTTAATTATACCATCCGAGCTAATTAGAGATAGATCCAAATCGAGCATACCTATTATTTGCTGCTGAACTTCCTTGAATTTCGCATTAGTGTACAATTCTTGAATTTTTTTTCAATTGGAGATCTGGATACACAAGGAATGACCTGGCTAAATGACTGGAATTCTGCATGATTTTCATTTTCAATTTTCTTCCTCAGCACAATATCAAACTGGTCGACAAATTCTTTCAAGTTTGTCTTTGAATGAACATAACCGTCAAAGAATGCATTCATACTCTCACTGCGCTGGGTTGTACTCATTCCAGCCCAAAAATGATCTTTTAGGAATACAGGTACCCAGTATGCACACTTCGCATATAAACTTGTCAACCATTCATTCTCATGTAGGTCATACGTGTTAATAAACCCGGCCCAAGCCGTCTCAAACTGATCAATAGTTTGTGTGTCGTACACACATTTCATCAGTTGAGTTTTAAGCCCACTTCTATAGCCAGCATATGACCTAAATTTCTCAGGGACTTTCTTCAGTATATGTCATAGGCATAATCTATATCGGGTTTCTGGAAAGACTGTAGCAATTGCATTTTTCATTTCTCTATCTTGATCAGTAATAATTGCCTTTGGAGCTATACAGTCCATACACTGCAACCAGGTTTGGAATAGCCATGTAAATGTCTCTGTATCCTTACTGAAAATTAACCCAGCTCTCAAAAGAATCGACTGCCTGTGGTGGTTTACACTAACAATGGTGCAAAGGGCATCCCATACTTATTCATCAGTTATGTGGTGTCGAACGTTACTACATCACCAAAATACTGGTAGGCTGCCCGACTACATGGATTTGCTCAGAAAATATTTTTTAATCTCCCGTCATCGTCTAAATCCATCAGTGCAAAAAATCAATTATTCTTGTACTGCATCCTCATAAAATAATCCCGAAGTGCACTAGCACCACCGGCGTCAAGTCGTAGATGTCGTACTTTGTCGATGTTATTGCGACAATATTTTTTAAAAAATGGCAGGTTCTCGAAACCACCTGCACCAACGACAAGAGATCCGTAACTCTTATTTAGTCGGATACCAGCTACGTCGTTTGTGTCTAAGACTCTTTTAACGGTCTCACTCACTTCTCTGTTACGTTGAAAAAAAGGAATTTCATTGGGCTGAGGCTGTGATTTTGTGTATTATAGACTGTTGTCAACCGCATCTTTCCCTCAAATCTTAAGCCATTTATCCTTGCCTTACAGTCCATTTTTTCGGTCGGATGTGGATTTATGACATTGGAACTCCTATTCCGGGCTTTTCCTCCCCGTGTACAACCAAGAGTGACATATCTGACACTTTGATACTCTGACCTCTCACTCATTTATCTCATCATCCCAAACCCACATTTTTTTAGTATAATGCTTATAATAGCTCATCAAATCTTCAAACAAATTAAATTCCATCCCCGACTTTGGTTCGTTAATAATATCATCACCATCCAACGATGGCACTACCTATGATGTACCGGTAGTGCCATTGTCAGTTTCTCGTTTATCTGGTCTATCCAATAGAATTTCTTCATCAACTCTAGCAGAAGTACATGGTGATTCAGCTTCCAGACAATCGGGTCTATCTTCTTGACTAACTCTTGCGCTCGTTACCGAGTTTGTAGCAATAAATGGTCTCGGAGGTCCCATCCCATATTGTAATGGGTAACCAATGTTTTACTTAAAACAAGAAAATAAAAACATTTAAACTGATTAGAAAATAATTAACTTATAAGTAAAAGACAAGTATGATGTTGAAAAACTACCTGAATGTTGCTTGGATTTTTGCTATCTGGATATGGCAGGAAAGCTGGTGACAATGTAAGCACTGGTCCAAAGTAACCGTGCATGTAAGATAGATAATTTGGTATACCAGTTTGATAGATGTCCTAACATAAAAATAATAATAATAAATTAGGATGTTAAACATTGAGTTGCAATAAGTTTTTTAATTATGAAATAACGTACTGAGTTTGAGAGATTTGAGCTAGATGGTGTTAGCAAAGATGATTGTTCAGGAAAATTAATTCAATCGACCAAGAGTGAAGACTAATATTGTACATATTTTTTCCAAGAAAAAGACTGAAAAAAGTTTGATAACAATTCAAATAAGATTTACACATGCCAGACATTATTGATGCATTTGTTTGTGAATTACACAACACCAATGCCAACTAATTTTCAAAATTGGAAAACAACTAATTCATGAATATCATCCTGTCACGTCGATCTACTAGAAATTATATATATCTAATAGATCATCCATTGAATTAATTAAGAGGCTAAAATAAGGTAGCCTAGAAATTAAGTTCAACACTCTTTTTCAAGTTTGAACTGTTGATGATTCTGGTTGCATGGTTCTCAATTAGAATCATCCATTGGTAGACAACAGTCGCATTATAGAGCATGGGCTGTTTTTTTAGAATTGAATTAACATACATGAGGAAAAATGCAAGCATGACTTTTTTTTATTGGACCACAATCATCAAACTTTACCAACATCAATCTTCAATATTTTTAATTTTATTGGGTAATTAATTAGTACAATTATTTGTTTTCTATAATAAGTGAAAATAAAAAAGTCATTTGAACAATTATTTTGATGATCTACATATCTACAAACTAGAAAATTAGTATTTTCAGCCAACAAACCAGAAAATTAATATTTTCTGTCAATAATATCTAATCTAAAACATAACATGCTGTGGAAGAAAAAAAAAACTAATCTAAAAGGATCATTTGAACAATTTTTTTGATGATCTACAAACCAGAAAATTAATATTTCCACCAAAATCTAACAGAAAATTAATATTTTCAGCCAACAATATCTAATCTAAATCACAACATGCTGTGGAATAAAAAAAAAAAAAACTAATCTAAATCATTTGAAACAATTAATATTTTCAACCTCCATCGTTTTTGTTGTTTTGATGATGTACATATACACAAACCAGAAAATTTATATTCTCAGCCAACAATATTTAATTTAAATGTTAAAATTGTAGAAGCAAACATCTGATGCTACCATTTGGTGGCGACTGTATAGAGACGAAGGGATGACCCATGAAAAGTGGACCCACGAAACTGACCTGAAATGGTGGCCCACGAAGTTGGCCTAGGAAGCGACCCAGGAAGCTGGCCTAGGAAGCGACCCAAACGACACGGGCTTGACCCACACCACGATGCTGACCCAAGCGACTCACGAAGTTGGAGCCCGTTCGATTTGTGACTGAAGAAGTTGCAGAAGAAGCAGATCGACAAAGCCCTTGTGCAGACGCATGATGTTTTGGCGTTTTGGTTCGGGAAGCAGCTGGAAAGAAATGGACGAAATGGGATCCTGTTTTCAATTTAGTTCGTCGTTCGCCTTTTTTTTTTTAAATTTAAAATTAATTATTATTTTAATTTAAAATCCGTTGATGTGGCAGCCGACTGCATAGGACGACTGTATGTAGAACTATTGTAAAAATAGAGTGGTCACTTATGGGTTGACGAAGAACAGTCAACAACCTTTGACTGGTTCCTCTGTAAAGGATTGGAGGGCGTTGTCATATTATAACACCTAATGGTGGTAGGTGCCCATGTCATGGAAAGTATGATCAATACATTAAAACTTATCTACGCAGGTCTGACGATGTTATTTCAACCAAAAGTTCAGTAATGAAAACCACTAGATACTCACGGTGCAGAAAAAAGGAGAGCCATGAGATTACCACATGTTAAGAAAGATCATAGTAACAAAAGAAATGAACCTAACTAAAAAGGATTGAAGAAGTATGAAACGTTATCTGTAAGAAAATGTGTCTTTTTTGAAAGATGTTAATGAATTTGGATGAAAACAAATATGAAATTTTCTACATATTATGCATCCATCGCATAATTATTATCTGTCATGTTTATGTTATCTTTGTGTACATTGAACGTTAACTTACTAAGATTTCAAAGAATTTCACCCTATTACGCCCCGCTTGGATATACAGTTCAGATGAGATGAAATGAGATGTTTTGAATAATAGTTGAATAAAATATTAATAGAATATATTTTTTAGTATTATTTTTATGTTGGAATTTGAAAAAGTTGAATTGTTTATTATATTTTTATACAAAAATTTGAAAAAGTTGTAATGATTGAGATGAGATGAGATGAGATAGTGATTTTATGTAAACAAATGGGTCCTTAATTTCAACTACCATTCCATTTGAGATGGTAGGAGTTATAGCAGGATCCAAGTATGGTGATGAATGCAAATCCTTGACTGAGAATGATTGAGGAGGAGTTAGATCCAGATTGCCATTTAGAGTTGATTGTGATGTTCCTAGAGATGGCCCTGCAAGCCATTCAGCGCATCCGAACGATGTTCTAAACATATTTTGTTTTAAAACCCTTTAACCAAGATATGAATAAGGAGATGTAATATCCATTTGTTAATATTAATGTGGCGTGAATGATGGTTGTTGTTGTTTTTTTTTATTTTTATTTTTTTTTTATTTTTTATATAAAGTTATGTTTTCAGTTATTTTGGTACAAAAAGTTTTGAGACTCACAAATTTCGTTGCAATTATTACATATTGCCAAACATATTATAGGTTACATTGGATTTTATTTGTCATGAACGGAGATATGTGATCGTGTGTTACATGTCCTGATGTTCCAAGTATTCATTACATCACAAGTGGAGATTGAGAGTGTCACAAAAAATAATCTATTTTATCCTAATGTAGCAGCTAAAAGAAACTCAATTTCACTCAAATATTAAATGAGTTATTCGTAAACATGAAATACAACTAATGAAAGGATTGAGTTTCAATCAAGTTCAAATAAAAACTAAATGAATAGCACCTACTGCTCGATATAATTTGGCTCGTTTAAACCTTTACACGCGAGAATATCCTTTCCTTATAGAAATAAAAAAGAGAAGGAAAAGTCGATGATATAATCATATAAATATATATATATATATGTATAGAAGAACATATATCCTCAAGGAATAAACAATGTGTTAATGATAAGAGAAATGTACAACTTAAAGGAATAATGAGATTTGTTGTCATAGAGATGAAAACGATGTTATGCCCTAAAGGAATAATTGAGTATGTTGGAGATGAAGGTAATGTAGATCACAAATAAATAGACGTAAAAATGGGAAGTGCTAAGTTTCAAAGTTCCGGATCTAACCTACTAAACTTTCTTAGATAAATGAAGTTTTTTATTTATGAGTATTAAAGCATACGTATTGGCATAAATCCAAAACCACCAAATTAACACTAGAATCTGTTAAACATCTCGGACATGCAAGAAGAGGAAGCATAACACGACTGATGGATAAGAGCATCAACATCATAAACATGACATGAAAACGCTCGAAAAATAAGTAGTGATCACGACTCCAATTACTATTAAAAAAAAAAAGGAATAGAAAAGATCAAGAAAGGTTGAAATGTAGACACTGACTATTGTGAATTTGTACAAAAATTGTCTCCCACTCAAGAACGAGTTTTGCAATTAAGAACTCTAGAATTTTGTCATTAGGATACAATATTGTCTTCTAATAATAAGCATATTATGAAATATGAACATTATTATAAAATGTATCGTACCAAATAATACTATGGCCACTTATGGCCCAAATACATTAGATACACTTAAATCAAACCACACATGACTTAGATGTAATAAGACTACATACAATTTTATCTACTGTACAAATTCAATATTTTAATTTTATAATATTTTATTTTAATTTTATTTATTCTTTTTTAAAATTTAATAAAATATATTTCATTTTATTACTATTCACAAATATTCTAACCTACGAAATTAGACCTAATTCGTACCTCAGCTGCCAACTTTATCAGCCACCAGCTCGACAACAGCTCCTACTCCATCAACTCTACAAAAGCTTTTGTATTAGAGTGAAGAGTCCAACATGGACTGGCCCAAATAACATGAGAGGGTTGGGCTAAAATAGGTTGGCACGGGGACGTTAAGGTCGACTCTTGTCCGAGGAAGTTCTACTATTTCCCTCTCATTTTAAGCACGTCTTGTTTTCCAATCTCCCCGCACCCTCGATAACTTTTTACTGGAACCAGTCAGAAATTTTTCAAAAATGCCTGTTTCTTCTCTCTCCTTTACCCTAATCTCCAAAACACCCAAAATCTCTCCTCCCAAAGGCTTTAGTTTCACTACCCTCACTATATCACCAAATCCCCGCCTTAAAATCAATCCCATTTTCAGACCCTCCACTATCACCCTCTTCCTCCCAAAACGGAAACCCAATGTCAAAACTCAATTCAAATCCCATATCCGCGGCCTCTTCACAGGAATCGTCGAAGAAATGGGCGAAATCAAGCAATTGGGTATCGCTGAAAATGGTGGATTCGACATGAGAATCGGCGCCAAGACTGTTCTTGAAGGCGTAAACCTCGGCGATAGCATTGCCGTGAACGGTACCTGCCTTACTGTGACGGAATTCGACACTAAATCGTCTGAATTTAGCGTCGGTTTATCGCCCGAGACTCTGCGAAAAACATCATTGATCGAGCTCGAACCGGGCTCGGTCGTGAATTTGGAGCGGGCGGTGCAGCCCACGAGCCGAATGGGCGGGCATTTCGTACAGGGGCATGTGGATGGGACGGGAGAGATAGTGGCCAAGGAGCCTGAGGGGGATTCCTTGTGGATTAAAGTAAAAGCGGGGAAGGAATTGTTAAAATATATCGTGCCCAAGGGATTTATAGCGGTGGATGGGACGAGTTTGACGGTGGTTGATGTATTTGATGAGGAGGGCTGCTTTAATTTCATGTTGGTGGCTTATACTCAACAGAAGGTGGTGATTCCTTTGAAGAAAGTTGGGCAGAAGGTCAACTTGGAGGTGGATATACTGGGGAAGTACGTGGAGAGGCTGCTTAGCTCTGGTTTTGTTGAGTCTATTAGATCTTCATGACAAAAGGTACTCACTTATGGTTTTGTTTCAGTTAATGTATCATTGTCGGATACAATGTATGTTGTTATTGTTTGAATAAGGAAGACGGAATTTTGATTGATATTTGTGTTATTTTGGCCGATTCTGCGATTGCTCAGTTGCTGTAACTCTATCAATATTCATCTGACGATGCTATAATCGTCTTGGAGGAAAGTAGATTTATTTTAGACATGCCTGGCATGATCATTTGAATTTTACTGCGTAGAAGGTTCCTTGAGTTAAAAAATAATTCAGTTGGAACTTCTTAGCAAGATCAACCTTGGTGTCAAAACGGTTGTGTGATAACTTTGGATCTTTTATGGCATTGTGATGGTGAGTGAACCCTTTACCGGTATGGTGTTTGAGAAAAGTCTTAAATGCCCCTTTGATAGCCTTTTGTTCCTAAAGAACGGACAAGTGAGTGCTAATGATAACTGCCCCATTAGCCTTTTGAATGCGGTGTACAAAATAATTGCTAAAGTTCTTGCAAATCAATTGAGTAGGGTTGTTGAGAAGATTATTTCAATGTAAAAAAAAATGCATTTGTCAAAGGTAGGCAAATTTTAAATTCAAGGCTTATTGCTAATCAATGTATGTATGGTAGGCTTAGTTCATGAGAACTAGGGTTGCTCTGCAAATTAGATATTGAGTAGGCTTATGATCATGTGAATTGGGATTTTCTTTATTATGTGCTTGGGAACTGTTGTAATAGGAGAAATGGAGATCTACTTATCAAGAGAGAGGGGGGCGGGGAAGAGTGGAGATCTTGAATGTATTTCAACAGGTGCTTTTCTGTATTGGTGAATCACATTCCTGTTGGCTTTTTCAGTATTTCTAGTGATTTGGAACAGGAGACCCATTCTCCCCATTACTTTTTCATTATTATCATGGAGGTTCCCAACAAATGCAGCTGCAGTTGATGGAGGTTTTACCTTAGGCTTATTAGTGAGAGCAAGCAATCATAGTGTGCTTAACTTTTTCAGGTCTACTGTTTGCAGATGAGACCTATCTACTCTGTGGAGCAAACCTGACTCATTTCTGCTCTTTTAGGGCCATTTGTTCATGCTTTGATGCCACTTTTGGGTTGAAAATAAATTTAGCTAAGTTAATGCTGTTCCGATGGATAATATCCCTAATGTGGATAATCTGGCTAGCATTCTGGGTTGCAAGGTATTGTATCTGCCCACAATACCTCAGCCTCCCCTTGGGATGGTGTGCTTGAGAAGCTTAAGTGCTGTTTGGATGGATGGAAGATGATGTATTTATCCAATGTTGGTGGGAATACCTTGATAAAGAGCACTCCCTTGAATTTGCATACATATATTGTCTTTGTTTCCCCTCCATATTTGCCAAGGAAATAAAGTATTTCAATGAGACTTTCTATTGAGTGGGCTAGGTAAAAACTTCAAATTCACCTTATAAATTGGGCTAACGAGTGGATGATGTTCCATAGTCTACTTTTTGAGAATTCTTCATCAAGTTTCTGAAATTCTGAGAGCTTGTAAACGTCCTAACAAGTGCACACACACTCAAAAAGCTAGCTTGATGCTTATCAAATAAAAAAGTTAGAACGAGAGTTTTTATGGAGTGGGCTAGGTGAAGAGTTCAAATTTGGCTAATGTGTGTTCTCTACTTTCAAGCGGTGGTTTGGGAGTTTAAAAACATGCTTTTGTTCAACCATACCTTTTTAGGGAAATGGCTTTGGTGGTATTAAAATGAGAGAGAGGCCTTGTGGGAAGCCTGGTGGGTTCTAAGTTTGGGTGACCTAGGGGTTGATGGTGTTCTAATGAAGTACATGGGCTTGGGTATTTTTATGGAAGAATATCAAAAGACGGCCGTGC
>QEOT01000354.1:86108-105916 GCA_003123785.1 Pterocarya stenoptera
TTTTTTTTTTAATAAGATCTTTGATTTGCTATTAAAAATGAAAAGAAAGAAAAGTAGGGCCATCCAAAACTAGAGAAGTATTTGGCTTTAGATTGAGCTGGATGGTAAGAAAAAGTTGCATATGTGCGAGTCTTGGCAATTTTTTCCTCGCCAAAGCAATTATATCCCCCATAACATTGGCACCCCAGAACAATACAGTCAAACAAGTGTAAAACAGAAATGAGGAGCAATTAGGGCCATTGAAGGAGGTATTTTCTCCCACAACCTTGGACAGAAGAGCACATAATAGGGGCAGCTCTCTAAGGAGGCACAACTAAGGTTCGGGATGCCACATTTCTCATGACTTCTTCATGTGCTTGAGACGGAAATTGTGGCTTATGTGCTGATGAGAAAAATAGAAATAAAGGCGACGCGGGTGGGGGTGAGGGTGTAAGGAATGATTATTAAGTGGTTTTTGTCTGGCCAAAATGGGGAGGAGAATTGGATGAAAAAAAGAGGGGGAAAGATTATTGGGAGTAGTGGGAAAAATGGGAGAGAGGAGATGGAGGAGGGAGAAGCCTGGCGGCCCAAATGGGGGTGGTGCAGGGATTTCTTTCGGCTTTGGAGAAAAAAGAGAGCGAAGCTGCCTAGGTGAATTGATGTTTCTTCATCAAGAATTGTGCTTTAGCTATTTCTCACCTGAAAAGCCAAAAAATAAAAAATAAAAAAATAAAAAAGAAAAGAAAAAAAGCAATATTAAACCTAGAATAAGTTCCTTTAACAAAGAACAAGTAAATGGCGCAATTTCTTATCTTCAAGGGATCACTCCTCCAAAAATCATTTTATTGACTTTTGAGAATGAGGCCCCGTTTGTTTATATAAAATCATTATTTTATCTCATCTCATCTCAATTATTATAACTTTTTCAAATTTTCATATAAAAATATAATAAACAATTCAACTTTTTTAAATTTCAATATAAAAATAATACTAAAAAATATATTCTATCAATATTTTATTCAACTACTATTTAAAACATTTCATATTATCTTATCTAAACTGTGTATCCAAGCGGGTCCTGAATCTCTTTACAAAAGATTTCAATATTTATGCTAAAATGATGATCGTTATTCTAGTACACAGATAAGGGCATTCTTGTAATCTACCCTAAGTAAGGACAACCTTATAAATCTACACATTAATGAATCACGTGCTCCTAAATTGCTTCCTACAACACTTCATCAAATCCTTGAGTTCCATTATGTGCCACAACCTTTATGCTATACTTTCACACATGCTACTGCTACCATGATGCCCACAACAATACTTCCTTCTATCAAAAGACCTTGCCCACAAGGTCAGGATAATGTTCTCTCAACTGCTCAATAGGAACCCAAGATGAATCTTCCTTAGGAGCCTTGCGCCACTTAACCAACAACTCAACGAAGAGTTTATTGTCAACGACAGTCATTCTTCTTTGTAATATACTCTCTGGTTCATACCTTAATCTCCCATGAGAATCAATTAATGGCAATGAAGATGTAACATTGTCTGTTGGCCCAATATGCTTCTTTAACCTGGAAATATGAAAAACTAGATGTATAGTGAATTCTGTGGCAATTCCAACTTATATGCTACTTTCCCAATACGTTCCAGCACTCTAAAAGGCCCACAATATCTTGCTTCTAGCTTAGGATTAGTCACTTGAGTCAAACTATGTTGCTTATACTTCTTCAACTTCAAATATACCAAATCTCCAATCTGAAACTGCCTCTGTGTGTGGTTTTTTTATCATATTGTTGTTTCATGTTAGCCTGAGCAACTAAGAGGTTCTTTTTCAAAAGGGCTAAAATTTCTTCCTTTAACTTCAACTCAAAATCCATTGCCTCTTTTAGGGTTGTACCTGCTACATACTGTAACATGGAAGGGGGTGGAAAACCATATAAAGCCTCGAATAGTTTAAGCTTAGTGGATGAATGTACTGATGTATTATACCACTACTTAGCCCAAGGAAGCCAATGAATCCACTACTTGGGTCTTTCACACACAAAACATCTAAGATACTGTTGCACACACTTGTTAACTATTTTAGTTTGCCCATTTGATTGAGGATGATAGGTAGAGCTGAAATGCAACTTCGTGCCCTGCAATCGATATAACTCCTTCCAAAAATTACTGGTGAACGTGACATCTCTATCTGTGACAATAGTTCCTGGCATACCATGCAACTTGAAGATATGAGAAATACAAAGCTTAGCCACTAAAACGGCAGTGTAATGATGGGATAAGGTCAAAATATGAGCATATTTTGTAAGTCTATCGACTACAACAAAAATCACAAAGAATCCTTTTGAATTATGAAGAATATCAATGAAATCCATGTAGATATCACTCCATGATCTTGTGGGAATTGGCAATGGCTGTAATAAACCGGCAAGTTGTAAATTCTTCACTTTACACCTTTGGCAGATTGCACTTTTTTTAATAAACTGCTTGATGTCTCTTCTCATCCCAGTCCAAATGAAATCAGCCTTAGCTCTATGTAAGGATTTTTGGTAACCAAAATGTCCCTCAAAAGCACTATTGTGAATAAACTACAAAACTTGTTGCTTGAGAGGAGATGAGGCTGACAAAAACAACCTTCCTTTCTTGAAAAGTAGCCCATTCTTCACCTCAAAAGATTGATCTTTAACCGAACCTTCTTGTAACTTGCTGCATATCCCCTAAATTTCCTCATCATGCAAATATGAAGCCTTTAACTGCTCCAACCAGATTGGATTCAGAAATGTAATAGTTGACAAGCTAGGTTCTCCTTCTACCACTTCATCTCTTCTTGAAAGAGTATCTGCAACAATGTTTTCTTTACATTTCTTATACTCAATGGTAAAATCATACCCAAGAAGCTTGCTGATCCACTTCTGCAGTGATGGAGTACCCATATTTTGTTCCAACAGAAATTTTAAACTCTGTCGATTAGTTTTAATAACAAAAGTAGATCCCAAAAACTCATAATGACTTTGGTGAGTCCTAAATGCAGTCTTCTCAATATCCCCTTCCCTCACATGAATTTGGTAGTACCCAAATCTGAGATCTAACTTGGAAAAAATTGTTGCTCCCCACAGCTCATCTAACAGCTCATCAATGATTGGAATGTGAAACTTATCTTTCATTGTTTTCCTATTTATTGCCCTATAATAAATGCACATACGCCATGATCCATTAGCTTTCCTTTCTAAAAGCACAGGTGAGGAAAATGGAGATTAGTTACTTCTAATCACACCTGCATCCAATAATTCCTTAACAATTTTTTTTCAATTTTATGTTTGATAAAAAGGGTATCTATATGGTCTCACTGAAACTGGCAAAGTTCCCTATTTGAGATTGATTTGATGATCTTTACTCCTTTTGGGTGGTAACCCCTTTGGCTCATCAAAACTACACTGTATTTAGCCAACATAGTCTCTATATTCGAATAAATCCTTCCTGCATCTCTACACTACTCCTGTTGTACAATTTCTCAATGGTAGTTAATTGGCATATTTGCACATCTTCCACCAATTCAAACTTGCTAGAATTCATGCCCTTAACAATCACAAATTTCTTGTTATGCTCAAGGGACATAGTGAGACAATTAAATTCCCATAACACAATAACCAAGGTACTTAACCATCGCATGCCTACCACTACATCACATCCACCTAGTGGCAAAAAAAAAAAAAAAAACAGTATTAAACTGATTACCTTGCATCTGAAATTGCACCTTCTGAATCAATCCTTCACTTCTGATTCTTTCTCCATTTGCCACTCTAACCTCTATTTGCTTCTTGCAATTGACTGCCAATCCCATTTTTCTAGCTACCATGAGATTAAGAAAATTATGTGTAATGCCAGTGTCCACAAGGATCACTATAGAACAGTTTTGGACTCGACCATTAATTCTCATGGTTCTTGGACTCAAAAGAACCTACAATGGCATGTAATGATATCTCATAAATGTCACTATCCACAGGCAAAACGGTAGTTCCTTCACTTTCTTTCACTAGTTTAGAACTTTCATAGTCATCACCTTGAAACAATTCCATACCCGACAAAAATCTTGACCTTCTTGCACTTATGGGTTGGGTTCCACTTCTCATTACAGAAGTAACACATGCCTTTTTTCTCTTCTATCCTTCATCTCAGTTGGGCTAACTTTTGAATAGAAAGAGAAGCCTTAAAATTATTATTCTTTCCCACAAAAGAACCCTCATTCCTCACAGAACTAATGGCTACTACTTTACCACCCACTGGCATTGACACATAAGAAGGTTTGATATGGCATTGACTTGCCACCACTTCGAGTACTAAGAATGTACTCCTCTTGGATTTTTGCTAATCCAAAGGCAGTATTAAGATTATGAGGATGTAACATCCTCACTGGCAGTTTTATTTTGTCTTTTAAACCACTTAAAAAATAACTTAATTTGTAATTCTCAAATAAGCCTTTCAATCTATTAGAAATAACTTCAAACTGGGTTTTATAGGCAGCAAAAGTAGTATTTTGCCTTAAATGTGTAAGTGCTTCCATGGGATCATCATAACATGAATTCCCAAACCTCATCTATAAAGCCTCTACAAAAGACCACGTGTTAAAGTTTCTAGTTTCCTCAACATCCTGGAACCAGGTCAATGCATTGCTTTCCATATAGAATGAGGACATTAAAATCTTTTGCCCATTTGGCATGGGGTGTAAGGCAAAGTAGTGTAAGGCAAAGTAGTGATTTGCCTTATAAATCCATTCAGTTGGATTTTCCCCATTGAATCTTGAAAAATCTAACTTGATAGAACGAAATTGCATACCTGCAAAAACTCCCAAAAACTTAGAATTGACTCCTTCCTCATGTCTACTATTGCCATTTTGAAACCCATTCCTTCCCCCATTCATAGCTTCCAACAATACATCGATCTCTGAATTCAACAGCTCTAACGCTTCATGATGATCCTCAACTCTCTTCTCCTGCTGTCCTTGGTGTTGTCGCAACCCAAGAACCATTTTTTCTAGTTCCTTAAAACGAGTTCCCTATGCCATAGTCACTCCGAATGAAAAAAAAAAAAAAAAAATTCCAAAAATTCAAACTACTCTGATACTAATTGTAACAAAGAACAAGTAAATGACAATTTCTAATCTTCGAGGGATCGGACTCCTCCAAAACAATCCTTTTATTGACTTTTCATAATGAATCTCTTTACAAAAGATTTCAGTATTTATACTAAAATGATGATCGTTATTCTAGTTACATAGATAAGGGCATTCTTGTAATCTACCCTAAGTAAGTAAGGACAACCCTGTAAATCTACACATTAATGAATCACGTGCTCATCAAATCGCTGAGTTCCATTACGTGCCACAGTCCTTACGTTACACTTCCACACATGCCACTGCTACCATGATGCCCATAACATCCTTCCGATCTCGCACAAGGTTACCGGATCTTCTGATGTAGCATTGGAAGCAATTTGAATGAAAATATAACTCTTTCAGACTGATTTAAGGACTGCAAGTTGGTCTGATTTTGATAGTATGAAAACCAATTCTGAGTGAAACAATATTGGATATGAAAATCATCTTACATCAAAGTGAGATGCCACTGGGTGTGACTTCAGATTCAATGGGGTCTCTCTCTCTCTCTCTCTCTCTCTCTCTTCTGTGATTTCACAAACTATACATGTTGCTTGGAGGTATGGGGGACGATGAGAGGATGTTGACATGATAGTAAAACTCAGATGTGTTTCTATAGTCTTTTAGCCCTTTAGTATATATATGATTTCTACCTCTATCATGCACCTGTTTTTTGTTGGGCTTTATGTGAAGATACTCGGCCTCACTGGTGATGGCGTCCCTTCTGCTCACTGATTAGTTGAAGTTCTATGTTTTGAAATTCTTCAAACTCCATTTGAGCTTTTTTCTACCTCTTTCCTTGCAACTTGTTTCTTTTCTCGTCACAATTCTAGAGAGAGAGAGAGAGAGATTATACAATGGGTATGTGACCATTTTGGCAATTTGGCTTGGCATATTGCCATGTAAATTGCGAAGGAAAACACTACTTAAATGTGATCGAAATTGTACCGAATTTTTCATATTCTATTTCATTTTTTCATATTTTGTTTTTATCACTTCTTGAATTGTACATGAATAAAAATTGGTCATAAAAATTATGAAAAGGTAAAAATATATAAAAAAAAAAAAATTCTTGGTATAGATTCCGTCAATTTAGATATGTTAAGTAGCACTACCCAATTCGGAACAGTGAAAAAAAATATAAATATTTTTGAAATGAAATAAAAAAATGGAAAACAAAATAAAATATATCATACTTGCATAATCAATCACCCTCTGAAAATTAGAGGCAAGATATAAACAAATGAGGATGTTTATTATAAGCTTTTGATTTGTACATTTATTAAGCAGAAGATCAGCCCAAGACATCCTTCCATAAACTATACATTCATAGCCGACATCGACATATTTCTTTTTTCTTCTCCTTATATTTTGTATGGTCTCGCTTACCCAAAACAAAGGAATAGGGAGTGGTCGGTTTGATCTGCTGGGAGGTAAAATGTGGGACCTAACTTTTTCCAACCCTTTTATAATGTAACAGGTGGGGATCATGCTGACCTTCACCAGTTTCAAATAATTTCTGTAAAGCTCACAAGGGATGTTGTTTGTGTTTCTCGCTTGTCGACATCACATGCAGCATGCTGCACCCATCTTGTCTGCTTTGTACCTGGATATTTCCATATGGTTTTCTAAATGCAAGCCGGTGTGGATGATACATTCCTTTATACGTGAATGATATATAGCCTAAGTTGATTTGCAAGAAAAGTTTAAAATTTACATTTTTTCTTCTATTTGATATATCAACGGTGAATTTGAGTATGACTGAATTGATTCCAAAAGACACATCAAGTAACCTTATTAATTTAAAATTTTATATTCAATTATGAGAAATATTCTAGCCACAAAATGATTATATAAAAGTAATCCTACAAACTGATGTATCTTAACATGGTTTGTCAGATTATAAAATTATTTTTATTATAGAAAAGATCTAACAGATTATATGAAATTACGTCAGTTTGTAAAATTATTTTTATATAATTTATTTGTGACTGTAACACTTCATAACTTGGTTTTCTCTCTATTTATGGGGGTGGGATTGTAAATGCGTGGTTTGTATTGGTATGCCTATATCCGGATTGTATGTGCGTCCATCTCTACTCTATATCATGAATTTTGCTACCATATTGAGTTTATGAGATGGCATTCCAAATTTCCAACTTTGGGCTCAGTGAATAGACACAATCACAAGAGCGTACCATTAATTGAGTTGAAAATTCTTAAATGCTCGATGACATCATTTTGAGTCTTTGACCACGAGATCCTATGTAATTGCGCATCTTTAGATGGGCGCCGCTTTACGCGACTTTGAAAGATGGGTGTGGACCAGTGGCGTGAGAAAATGTTTTACTGATATTTTATAAAAGTAAATTTATAAATTGAAGGGATTTAATAAGATATATTAAATTATTAAATTCTTTTTATTATAAAATAAATTTAATATATTACATAATAAAAACAAAAGAAGAAGAAGGAGAAGAAAAAGAAGCGGAGGATGAGGAGTTTTTAGTTTATAATTTACTAAAATGAATAAAGTTTATAGTTTTTGAAAAAATCAAGCATTACTTTAGAACATTCATTTTTAAGATGACTTTGAATTATGTTCATAGTCCTATCAGCTCATCTTGTTATGCATGCAATCTTATGTTTAAGTCATAAAGAATCTATTCAAACTATGACATGTAACAATTCATGCCTTGAAATCTACCTTTTATGATGAATAATCTTTTGAAAAATTATTTGATAATATGACAATATTTCTCTCTAACAAAAATCTTATATATATATATATATATAAAGAGATGTTAAATAAATTTACAAATTGATTTGACTTTATAAAATATATTAAAATAATTTATAATTGATTGTACCATATTAAAGTACATTATTTTGTAAGTTTCTTTTTTATTTTTATATACAAAATATTTTTATTCAAATATGTAAACATAACGTAATTACCAAAAAAAGTATGACCCGAAAATCAAGATATAGACTTTAGTGATCATCTTTTTAAGAGGATCTTGATCCACTTAAATGTCCTTTGCATGCGTGTGAGGACACATTTAACATTCATTTCGATATAATAACTATTTTTTTTATTATAATGCCAAGATTCAAAACCTACTATTAATAGGTTTCTTCCGTAATCAAATTACCAAGCATATGCGGAAAATTTTCGGCTATTAGTTTGAATTTGTCATTTCAATTATATTGTCGCATACTTTAATGGACGGAGTCGTGTGACTAAAAATGACAAATACTACCATATAAATAAATATATATATATATTTAATACCATATTTCAGAGCTTATCTATGTATGCCTGCAGTTCTTTGACTTGAAAAATTTTAGGTTTTGGGAGACACATTTTCATACGTTACATGGTTGAATGGACCCGCGATTTTATTACTATCAAGTTTAGTGTATCAATACACTTTATTTTGGGATCCACTTCAGTTATGTGTTAGGTATATTAAAAAAATGTATATAAAAATAAATTTTAGAGTAATGCTAGATACAGTCTTAGAGTGTGTAAATATTATACAACTATTTTATGATTCCATTTTAAATGGAGGGAATTTATGAATCCATCCTAAATACGACTCTGACTCTAACCTTGTTGAAGTTCAAATCCGAATTTGGACTCTGTCTCTAACTTGTTGGAGTTGGAGTGGTGTCGGATTTAGACCTTTAGTTTTAGGTTTTTTTTTTTTTTTTTTTAGTTTCATATTTAGTTCATTTTAAAAAAGAATTTTTTGTGGCATTTCAAATTTTGATTTTTCGCAAAAATTTAAAATTAAAACTAAATAATTCACTACTAATAATTTACTTCTATACTAATATCTAACTTATTTTTATATTAGACTTATACTATAGTGTCTAATTAAAAGTTATCATACTATACTATTATATTGTCTAATTGCATGTTATTATAAATTAGTGTTACATGTTATTATACTAATGCCCAACTTATTTCTAGCTTAATTATATACTAGATTTTCTAGTGTCTAATTACATGTTATTATAAATTAGTGTTACATGTTATTATACTAATACCCAACTTATTTCTAGCTTAATTATACACTAGATTTTCTAGTGTCTAATTACATGTTATTATCCTTTAGTAAATTAATATATGTGTTATTAATTTATTATACTAGACTTATTTAAATACTAGTGTTTACTTTATTTCTATACTTGATTATGCGTGGTAGTAATATTATGATGTTTTCATATACTAAACTATCATTAATCTATTTATATTATAGTATAAATATATTATTTTATAATAATTAGCTCATACTAGTATATTATTGAATTTAATTATATAAGTTATAGTTAGATAACTATATAGATATACTAGTATATATGATATATATAAATATAGATAAATACATATTTTTATAATATATGTACAATATCGGAGTTTGATTTAGAATTAGAGTTGGAGTCGAAGGAAAAAGTCAGATTTGGAGTCGGAGCATAAAGTCAGAGTCGGAGTTAGTCCAGCAACACCTCTGACTCCGACTAAAAAATTAAAATAAAATCCGACTTCAACTCCAACTCCGTTTTGTCGAAGTTGGAATCGAGCCGGAGTGAAGCTAGTTTTAGACTCAGATTTTTGAATTATTGATCATACTTTATGAAAGTATACAAATTTAACAAAAAAAATTAAAGAAAAAGGATGTCCACTGGTCACTCTCTGCATGTGTTGCTCCTTTTCACCCGGAAATTTCAACTTGTTTGAGTGCATTTTGCTCTGTTATGTTTTGCAAGGAAAAATATAGGTGTTTTGGATTTCCCAACAAAAAAAAAAAAAAAAAGGGGGGCAGGGGACAGAGTGGCGCAAAGCACCATATCCTGTTCAAAGATGGACTCTAGTAATTAATAATCATTAAAATCTAATTACTTCTCCAAATATTCTTGAGATTTTCGATTAATTTCAAAAAAAAAAAAATATATATCCTGTGATTTTGAAATAAGAAGGGAGACTAATATTGGAAATCGAACAGGTACTACGATTTCCCATTCCAAATTGAGACTGATATTTATTATTTAAACACCACACACTACTGATTTGTTATTTTTATCATTCTATTTAAATATATATATTTACACATCATTATATATTTAAATAAAAAAAATCACATATTAATATATTATATAGAAAATAATAAATAACATTTCTCCTATTTTTATTTCCAATAATTGTCTACCATTCAGGAGCTTGTGAAATTAGAGGCGATTTCGTGGTCTCCTTACCACCATAGGCGTGTCAGGCATTAATTGGATGTTTTCTTTGTAAACATCGTCGTGGGGACCCTAACTTCTGTAACTTTCCTCACGAGAAAATAAAGATTTTTCTTATTATTAAATTCTGTCAGAAAACTGAAGGAAGCCCCTTAAAATTATTTTGTAACAAGATATTCATTAAATAATCACACAGTACTGCTTATTTTATCTCAAATAAATTATCACCTAGCCTAAAAGAAAATAAAAATAAAAATAAAAAATAGTGAAACACCGCTGTAAGTGCCTTGTGGATATGTGTTATATTATTAAAAATAATTTATTCTTACAAATTTCAATTACAGTAGCTTGACTTGAACTTTTCAAAGAATCTAATCATCTCTATTTTAATTTATAAAATCGATTAGATCAACTTAATATTTATATCTCTTTTTCATTTTAAAAGTCAAAATCTAAAATAAACTTTAAAAAATCTAAACCTATCAATTTTAAATGAAATATAGAGTTATATATCAACCATTCACATAAAAATGTCAATTGGATATTATTACTCTTTTATTTCATTTTATTATTATAACATTTTTAAATTTATATATAAAATATAATAAAAATTTTAATTTTTTTTAAATATTTAAATAATAATATATTAAAAAATAATATTTTAATAATTTTTAACTTTTATTTTAATTTATTTAATCTTGTCTCAACTCACCAAACAATAAAGTCGGAACTTTAGTTATGTTTGGGGAGAGGGATGAGATTTCTCATCTCAATCTCATCTCATTTCATTNTAATATTTATATCTCTTTTTCATTTTAAAAGTCAAAATCTAAAATAAACTTTAAAAAATCTAAACCTATCAATTTTAAATGAAATATAGAGTTATATATCAACCATTCACATAAAAATGTCAATTGGATATTATTAGTCTTTTATTTCATTTTATTATTATAATATTTTTAAATTTATATATAAAATATAATAAAAATTTTAATTTTTTTTAAATATTTAAATAATAATATATTAAAAAATAATATTTTAATAATTTTTAACTTTTATTTTAATTTATTTAATCTTGTCTCAACTCACCAAACAATAAAGTCGGAACTTTAACAGTCGACAGAAATTTTGTAAAGAAGACCTAAGGGTTAAAATCGTAACTCCAGTTGCTAACGAAATGGCGAGGGTAGTTGCCGCGTAAATGCTCAGAATATAAAAACCAACACGGCAACACGTACCATAGCACTCTTCCTTAAATTTGTCGTCAACTACCCCCCAACACCCAAGTCTCCCTAACTTTCTCTCACTTTCTCGCCCATTTTCCTGCGCGATTTTTTTTTCCGAACACTGTTTCCATCTTCCGGGACTAGGAATTCCATCTCCAACAATGAAGAAACCAGGACTCTTTGCTGCCTCGGTGGCCGCAGCCTCTGCTACAGCCTTCTCTTCTTCGTCTTCTTCTTCTTCCTCAAACTCCACCTATAATACTAAACAGGTAAACTTTCAATATTATGTCTGTGCAGTTTTCCTTTTTTGTTTTGTTTCTGGTTTGGATGTCTCCGGTTTTTCTTATTCTATCGGAGTTCCGCCCTGTTTGGATTCTCAGAAAATGTCTGTCAATTGAGGTTTGACTTGTTTTGCCAGTTCAAACTTCAAACTGTAGCCCAAGACTTTATAATTCCCGACATTTTCTTCTATTTTTTTTCCTCTGCTTTCTTGGCAACCAAATAACTTTCCTTCCATCTAGTTTCTCTACCAAAATCAGAGGCTCTCTCTATCTCCGAGTTTTAAAACCTTTTATAAGTGATTAATTTTTGGGTCAGTTTTTTTTTTTTTGTTAATTTCTTAGTTTCTTTCAGTCAAATGAATCCCAAGTACCTGTTTGATATCTAAGATGCGTTTATTTTTTCTTTTCCAATCATAGTTTCAAGAAGTTTCTCTTAAATTTCTGCGTTTGATTTTTAGGAGGCTGAATTGAAACAAACCAGAGAAAATCAGAGGTCATCTTCGACCGAAAAGTTTGCTCCAAAGTTTGACGGCCTGAGATTCATTGAAACCCTGATCACTGCCCACAGATAAGCTTGATCATCAAGTTTTCAGGGCTCCATGGTCATTGCTTCTGCACCTCATAGTCTTATGCTGTTAACAAAAGACAGTGAAGGCAAAATTCAACCCCTTTTTGTAGGCTTTCCCATTGGAAAATGATGAACTGTAATATTTCAGGTCTTGTTCCAGATTTTGGGGGATCTATGCATGCATGTAGCCCTTTTCTTTCTTTATTTACAGCAGTGTTTCGTTTTTGCTTTCGGAGGAAAGTAATTCTCAGAATGAGTAACGGTCAATACAGTTATAGGTGCATCGCCGGTGACTCTTTTTGGAAAGAATGAAATTTATTGTTAAAAATTAATTTTGCAATTATAGAATACACAAGTGCTGCTCATTCTTTTTGAAAAAAAATGAGTAAATATAATATCTACGTAAAAAAATTAATTTTTTAATAATAGATTCTATTCTTTTTAAAAAAATACAAATCGTTTATAGATTGTATCTAGCATTACGGATATAGTAATTCCTAAAATTTGACAGAAATTTGGACTTAAGCCACTCTTAAATCCACCGTCCCTAACCTCTCCTGGTGCCATCTACGGCTTCCAATTGCAAGTTCTTTCCTGATTGTGCACCATTTCAGGCTTTAGTTTTATCAATACTTGGGCAAGATTCAAAAGAGTGGCACGCTTCTACACAAGCCTAAAATGATATATGCTTTCTTTTTCCTTTTATCCTTTTTTTTTAATGTTGATACAAACTACAATGAGAGGTGACACTTTGGCCAGAGATGCCTTGTGATGGAGGACAGACATTTAAAAATCTTAGGATTTCAATAAATATCGACAATACTTGCAATAGTGTCAAAATACTTGCTGTTCTGGACAAACATCATGTCACTCTCAGAAGAGAAGTATAAACCCCTCGATTAATTTGAAAAGCATTGTCAACCACTTGTTCTAAAGAGTGCAACTTGCTCGCACATGCTAAGTAACAATATTCCAGACACTACTTACCCCTACCCTTTCTCTACAAATTAAAGCGTACGTAGTGGATCTAGAAAATGATGTTGATAACTTGCACCGTTTTCTGTATTTGCCTTTCTATGTGATTGCGATGTTGATTTTTCTCCATATCTGTTTTTTTTTTTCCTCTTTCGGTGGCCGAAAATTCCTCACTTCCTTTTCATACTTCTGGCAAACGATCGGGCTGTACTGTTCTACCAATATATAAGTGCTTTTTCACGCACTATTATGGAAAGTGTGTTTGATCGAATAGTATACACTGTATATTGCAATTGTGTTGGACAATGCTATTCCAACCGACGGAATACACCAATGGAGTACACTGATGTTTTATATTTTTATTTTTTTAAAAGTTAAAAAAGTGGCAATTAGTGAATATGTGTATTTTAAAAAAAATACATTTAAAGATATTTAAAAAATATTTGAAAGAAAAGAAAAAAAAAAAGAAAAGGAAAGAAATTAAAAATATAGTGATTGGTCTCCTTCCTGCGGGGTGACCAACGGGAAACCTCACTGCATTAATTACACCAACTAAGGATTCTGTATGTCACATAAATGTAATGGCTTGTCCCCCTCAAGACAAAGCGAGATGCCCCGTACGCAAAGAGAGATATAAAAGTCCCTCTATAGGTACCATTCAAGGATTCATTCCCATCAACTATCTAGCTCCCTTACCCTTAATCACACACTGACTTAGGTATTAGAGGTGTTTCTACTTTCTTAGTACACTCAGTGTAACAATCCGTCATAAATTCAAAAAGAATGAATTTTTTTAGACTTTAGGAATCTCGTGGAAACTCTTTAAAGTTTTCACCAATCGATCAATCTCGTAAGTTTTAGTCTGTCAGCATAGTCAGTCTTACCACTCATAATGATGCTCGAAACACTATTTTATTTATTTGAGGTACTTATGAGTGTGAGAATGAGAGGCGGTCTGCTCAATTAGTCTCAAATGAATATTTAGGATTTTATGGTGTAGTTACATAATTTTTGATTTCTAGATAATGATTGTTTGAAAATGTGTTTTGAGTTTTTCAAGACACTCCAAAGTCAAATTTTGATAAACGATTTGCACTTTGACGTTAGTATTATTATTTAGGATTTTACATTGTAAATTTTATTTTTTACTTTTTTGGAGTGAATAGTAGCGTTGATGTTAGCATTGAGACCAATGTTTTCAAAATCACAATGTGAAATATCCAAATTAGGTTAAGAAAGTTTTATTTAGACACTTGGCAAGATTTTATCCACACTTGGTGACTAGTATTGGACATTTGGCACCAAGAGAAATCATGAGATGAAAAATATGAAGGAAATCAAGCTTTATGATCGTGTTACCTAAGCAAAACCCTATTCCATCCAACCATCAAATTTGTGCCAAATCAAAGAGGGTTTCAATCCTAGTAAAACTCTAAACACTTAGAATCCAATTTAAACCTCAAAATTTAGGTGAAAACCGAAATTCCAAATGGTTTCCCCAAACACCAAAAGTTTCCCTCCAAACCCTAATTAAACCTAGTTTTGGCTTAGTGTTTAATCACTTAATTAAATCATTTTCACATGCTATTAACCACTCAAATTATATAATTATTTGATCCAATTGTATTGAGATCTTGGGAGATTGTTGAACCCAAGGTTTCAAGTATCATATAATTATATATCTATATATATATTTTGATGATAACAAACAAGTTCAAGCATAAATGAGTCTTAAACTCAAGTTGTACACATAACGAAGCCAAGCACATCTATCAAGCATGAGCTAGAAATGAAACAAACTTACAAATAAAGTCCTTAGAGTAAATTTTGTACATCTATTTAAAATTCGAAAAATGATTAAGGCTCAAAAAGAATCTTTTCTCATAAATTATCAAGTTGCATTTTCCACATGTGCATGATATATTTGAAAATTAAAAGTTTAAAATTTGAATTTTTTGAAAGATGATTGATTGTCATCTTTCACATGTGCATGAAATGATTGAAATTTTAAATTTTAAAAATTTGAAAGATTATTGAATGGCATCTGTCACATGTGCCTGATAAGCTTGGGAATTTTTTAAAAGTGATTAAAGCTCTTTTTTACATATGCAAAATGTAGTTTCTTTTTGTTTGAAAATTTTGAAAAGTGATTGATGCTCTTGTTTTGACATATGCAAAAAGTACAAGATTTGGTTTGAAAATCTTGAAAAGTGAATGATGTTGTTTTTTACAATTGCAAAAATGAGAAACTTTTATTTGAAATCTTTGAAAAATGAGTGATGCTTCTTTTTGACAGTTGAATATTTTGAAATTTTAAAAGGAAGTCTCATATGTCTATAAATAGCTCATTTAAGATCTTCAAAATCAAAACACTACACATCAACTACAAGTTTTATAGCATTCATTCATCAAAAGCTTTTAAGCTCTCTTATCTAAGTATTAAACTTTAACACTTGTTCATTATTTTAGAGAGATATAATTTATGTTGTATTGCTTTGATTTCACTCATTAAGGAGTGTACTCTGATAACTTACCCATTATTAGCTCTTGTATAAACATTAAAATGGTGTGTATAATCCTTGTGAGCGTAGTTGGAGTTATTCATGGGAAATAGTTGAATCATCACTCATAAGATGATTGTAAGTGTAGAAGGTGTTCTATATGGATTCTTTGAAGCGGTATTGTTCAAAGATGTAATAGGTTTCTATCTCGTCTTAAATGAGGTTAAATAGTGAATTTGAGAATCCTCAAGGGGTAGCTTAAGGTGACGACATAGGTAGTGGGGCTGAACTTCGTTAAAATGCTAAGTTTGCATCTCTTACCCTTACTATTTTTATTTACTACTACTTAGTATTTTATTTATATTTTATATTGTGTAGTTGATTTATAATTGTTAATTTTTTAAAATAACCAATTCACCTCCCTCTTGGGTTAGTCATCTGGGCAATAGTGTGGTTTGCGAGAACCTTCAAAGACGTTTTTGCTTCCTCCACACTTGTCAACCCCCATTGGGGTTACTCGACCATTATCTTCTTTATTTAAACCCTTCTCTTTGTCCTTTGAACACTTTTCACCTTAATCGATTTTGCTTCTCCTGTTTGTCCCTTCTCCAGAAGTCTTAATCTTTCATTTCCTCCTTGACATCTCCCAGAAATGCGTCTAAACTTTCCTTGTGGGGTTCACACTCCTCTCGCCGTGGGGTCCCTAGCGAGGCTTCAGCCCTCTTCCTGGAGGAGCCTTCCTTGCTACAACTGGCATGACTAGCCCTCTACCACTAGTTTAGTGGACTTTAGGGCATTGAGGGACACATACAGAGTTCTAGACTCAGTTGTCCTGGAGGTCCCAAGTCCCAACCGCGGGGTCATCGACTTTTAGGAGCTTCCTGAAAAGGTTGTTCCGCATACCAGTGCCTTTTTTCTAGTGTTGAGACTCACTTTTATCGCCCCATTTGTAACATCCTGGATCTTTTGAGGGTGGCCCCTGCCTAGTTACACCCTAACTCATAGAGGATCCTGATATCGTGCTGCATCATATGGCGCATGGTCTCGGAGCATGCAGGTGAAGAATATCCTGATTTGACTGCCCAAGAATTTGTGTTTATGCATGAGATATGATCTTTTGGGGGCAATATCTATAGTTTCTATTACCATTCCAAATATTGTGTCACCCGTTTTGAGGGTCGTTGCTTAATTCCAAAAATTGCCAACGCAAGTTTTTCTTTATTTCTGTGAGGGGTGGGAGTTTCTCAGCAATGAAGCCTACAAGCAAAAGTTCCCTGTCTAGGCCTAATTGAGGATCGTTCCTGATGACAAAGTGATGTCTGTGACTCTCTCGGAGCAAGAGCAAGCTTGCGTTCAATCGGTTGTTCCTAGGTCGACCAACTCCTAGAGGATTTAAGGATTGATTCCCTTTTTAGTAGAGAGAACATAGACTAGATCAATCTCTCATGGTCGGTCACAATTTTTTTTAATTATTTTTTATGGTTCTTGCTATTTCTCAAGGTAGGAAGAGGTATTTTGATGTTGTGTTGGGAGGGGAAGAAAAGAGACCAAAGAGGGTCGTGGATCAAGGTAAACACACAGCCACTCAGAGTCTAAGCAAGGGTCGGGACCTTTATTGGCACCCCAGGTCGATAAGGTTCTCTTGACCTCGCTATATCTTTGTTTCTGGCGAGGGGTGGGAGCTCCTCGGCAATGAAGCCAACAAGCAAGAGTTCCCTGTCTAGGCCTAATTGAGGATCGTTCTCGATGACAAGGTGATGTCTGTGACTCTCTCGGAGCAAGATCAAGCTTGCATTCAATCGGTTTGTTCCTGGGTCGATCAACTCCTAGAGGATTTAAGGACTGATCCCTTTTTACTAGAGAGAACATAAACTAGTTCTTGGTGATACTAGATCGATCTCTCATGGTCGGTCACTATTTTTTTTAATTATTTTTTATGGTTCTTGCTATTTCTCGAGGTAGGAAGAGGTATTCTGATGTTGTGTTGGGAGGGGAAGAAAAGAGACCTCGCTGCAAGGGCAAAGAAGGTCGTGGACCAAGGTAATCTCAATGGCTGCTCAGAGACCTCACCATCATGGCACAGGTCAGCACCAATCTGGCCGCAACATTAGACTTCTATCTTTTGGTCCCCGATGCTTAACCCATTTCTCTATCTCTGCATCTCCCTTCCTTCTACCCCACCTAGCGACCAAGGGCCGATGAGGGCTCTTGATCAGAATGAGGCAGACTTGGAGATGGCCTTCTTCAAGGCCCCACTCAATTTGATTCCTAAGATTCCCAAGGCCCAATTTCCAAGGAGCACTTTAAGGAGGCAGGTGGTGACATCGCTTAGTCTGGTGCCTCGACTTCTGAGGTGCCTCCCATAGTCACCGACGGTGAGGTGCCCTTCGTGGTGTCCAATCGTAAGGGTCCCTCCCTTGATGACCTCATGGCTCTTAGCAAGGACAAGATCTCGACTCTTTCCTTGCCTTTCAGTGCCTATGTCAAGCAAAGGGCTTCTTCGCCCAGTGTCTTTGAGAAGGTGTCCTCCTTGGTCCGTCTGGAAGGTGGTGAGGAGCCGATGGACGAGCCAAGTTTTGTTGATCCCGCAGGTACTTGGCCTTTGTCCTGACCAAGTGCAGGGCAAGCTAGTGATCTGAGGCTTGGAGTCGCTGCCACCTCCCTTATCTTGACCACTCTCCCTTGGGCCACTCGTCGAGGTGAGGAGCGCACTTCTTTAGGATGCTCTGGTCCTTTCAGTTTTGGTAACTCCCAATCAAGTGTCGATAAAGCCAGGGTGGAGTCCATGCCTGGGGTGGCCACCTAGCTCAAGGACTTTCTTTCTTTGTTAGATTCTCTTGCTATCTCTTACCGGGTTTCGCAATCATTTTTATAGTTTTTAACCAATTGGCTTTGCTTTAAACAAGGGGTCGATGATTTGGTGGCCTGGATCATGGATGGTCGAGCTGAGTTAGAAAAGTAGGCATGCAGGACGTGGATTTATGCTAAGTAGGCTTAGCTCGAGATCCTGAAGCTTAGGGTCAAGAGAGACCAGGCTGGCTTTTGTTATGGTTGACAATTACAATTAGTTCTTTGAGGGAGACATTAGGACTCCTTCATAAAGAGGTTCTTGCCCTATGGAAGGATCTAGGCAGGAGGACGTTTCCCCTACGTGCCTTGAATTTGAAGCCTTGACAAAAGAATGGATTTTAGAGTGGATTTGGGTGTTGTCTGGTAAAGGAGTTAGAGGCAACTCAGGAGCATTGCCTTGGCTAAGATGCCTCTCTGTCAAGATCCAAGGATGCTCGGGTAGATATGGGCATGGACCTCTATTGTGTCAAGGCTAGAGATAGGAGATTGGGGTACGGCACACAATGCTTTCAAGGGTCAAGGCCTTCGTGGACACCAAGTATGTCGTGGCCAAGAAAAGGGTGAGGTGACATAAAGGGTGGGTGAAGGAACTCAAGTCAGAGCTTGCCTCTGCCAAAGAGGATCTTGCCAGGATCTCCCTTCAGTTTGTAGTGGCCAAGAGGGTCCGTAACCATGCTTGAGGAGAATGAGGGCATACTTATTGTCGAACCCCCAAGTCGACCTGAAGGCCCTGGACTTAGAGATATTTAAGTCTAATCAGGAGCCTATCGAGTTCCTTGACTCTTTTAGGAGGGACCTGATGCCCGATGTCTTTCCTTGGCCTGCTATCCAAACTAGGAAATAATCAGCCCTCCTTTTTTTAACAATATATGCCTTATACATAAGTTTCTTGTAGGGGTGCTACCCGCCCCATACGGGGCGGGGTAGCCCCCTTCCCGCCCCCCGCCCTCGCATGGGCGGGGGGAGATTTCTTCCACCCGTGCCCCGCCCCAGGCATGCGGGGGCGGGGTACCCCGTCCC